>CM055275.1:36016884-36171929 GCA_029237695.1 Conchocele bisecta
GCTACGCATACACGCATACATCGTATATAGGTTTTGTGCATTGATTTGAATTTGTCTGTACTGCAGAGAACAATTATGTTTGTCCGTCTATGAGTAAAATATTGTTTTCGTTAGTGGTGTCCACCCGTACATGACCCCAAGGTCATAGTTATACTATATTACATCATTACAGTTTGTCAGACTGTACGTGAGGTCACGTGTTGAGTTTTCAAGGGAAATTTCTCTGATCTGACTGGTATTTTTTTTTCTTGTCTTTCCGTGATAGTATTTTTATACAACCGTTTTTAAAAAACGGTACTTATTATGTTTTATACCACACGGCGGGCGGGCGGGCGGCTGAAGAAAAGGTGCATAGTTCGTGTACACAACTCCTCCGAAACCGTTCAGTCGATCGATCTGAAACTATATTTTAACAAATATATCACCTTTTTAACTTAGCCATTTTTTTCCACATTTGTTTATACAATTCTATATAAGGTACAGTGTTTGTGTTCACAACTCCTCCGAAACCGTTCAGTCGATCGTTCTGAAACTATACACACGTCCACTACACATATTGAAGATGTGCACCTTGGTGTTTTTATGCCGAAACATATTTGTTAACACAAATATCACCTTTTTAACTTAGTCATTTGTTCTACATTATTGTATCCAATTCCCTATCATTTCTACTTTACACTCTACTTTTCTATCTCTGCCTAAATTAGTATACATGTTTAGCACAACCAGATGAAGAAATAATGCTATAGACTTTCAAATTCTCATTAATGTTTCTTGCCTTGGTGACAGCTTCACATTTCTGCATCTTCGCTGTCTGGCCCATATTCGATGGGCGTATTTTGTGACTTGCGGCACTCTTGTTTTTTCTTATTTTCCTTGAGAGTTGAACTTCATTGCCCATGGTATGGTAAGGTAGCTACATGTATGTAGTGTCGTATCTAACGGAACACAACAGCTTATGATTGGATCTGCTGTTAGGTGGTTTATTTGACTGATCAACGTGAAGTAAGTGTGATGTATGTATTATCTCATTGTAGTGTTCCATGTGCCTTAATTAGATTATCTCCCTTACGTATGATTTAAAAATATGCATGCATGTCAATTGTCAAGCCTGAACAATAATCAACTGCCATGGTTCAAAATAGTATACTGTACTACATAAAGAACTTCACTACTAGCTAAAATATGGGTTAAAAGTAACACTACCACACTTGCTGTATTATATAAATGTATCTACAAGTGTTAGTACATGTATGTATACTATCAAACATTGAACACAATAAAACCATGATCATATTAGCCGACCTGCGGCTTCGTAATTTGCCACTATTTTTTTTTAATCTAAGAGGCCTGAAACGCCATTATTCTGCATTCTCAGCAAGTTTGAGGGTGAGAAAATGTGGTTTATGACAGTATTCATTGAGGAGGTCAGCCCCGCCCCCCCCCCACCACGCACCCCCCCCCCCAATTCCGCCGCCCCTGCGGACACCATTTTAAACGAATGTCAATTCTTGTATTTCCTGTGTAGCCAATATGACTGACGGACTGGCTAATGTACATGTAGCCCTTACTAGCAGGTAGCTGACCCACACTCCCTCGGCTGCTCACCGCCTCACTGTGCCCCCCCCCCCACCTCCCCCCGAGGGAAGGCGTGTAGTGTGTAGTTATTGTGCGGGCTGTGTGTAGTTATTGTGCGGGCTACCCGTATCGAACCTGTTTATGAATTTACTGTCAGTACTGATTTCTTTTTGTAATTGTCTTCAAACTCTAAGTTCGCATATATCAACTGTACTATGCAGATTCCTTTACATACTAATTATTATTTGTTATTTTCGTAACTGATGCCCGCACGACAGCATGCGTATTTATTTAGAAAATGGAATGTACAGTTGTTAAAATCGAAACAGAACATTCAGAGCAAAATTATACATTACTGTATATTTTATACAACCGTTATGGCATAGCCCCGGCGTCGTCGACTTCTTCGGCGCCTTCCACAAACTTAACGTTGGGTAAATGTCTTATAACTTCTGTTTCCTTTCATGGAACACCTTGTTATTTCCTACATGCATTCCTCAGATGACCCCCTATCATGCTGTAGCAAATCCATGACCCACCACTTAGCCCTTTCCCCAAGGTCCAGGTCACAAACTTGGCACATTCATAAACTTAACGTTTGGTAAATGTCTTAAATTTATAACTTCTGTTTCCTTTCATGGAACACCTTGTTATTTCATACATGCATTCCTCAGATGACCCTCTATCATGCTGTAGCAAATCCATGACCCACCACCTAGCCCTTACCCCAAGGTCAAGGTCACAAATTTGGAACATTCATAAACTTAACGTTGGGTAAATGTTTTATAACTTCTGTTTCCTTTCATGGAACACCTTGTTATTTCATACATGCATTCCTCAGATGACCCTCTATCATGCTGTAGCAAGTCCATGACCCACCACACCTAGCCCTTACCCCAAGGTCAAGGTCACAACCTTGGAACATTCATAAACTTAACGTTGTGTAAATGTCTTATAACTTCTGTTTCCTTTCATGTAACACCTTGTTATTTCATACATGTATTCCTCAGATGACCCTCTATCAAGCTGTAGCAAATCCATGACCCACCAACCAGCCATTACCACAAGGTCAAGGTCACAAACTTGACACATTCATAAACTTAACGTTGGGGTAAATGTCTTATAACTTCTGTTTCCTTTCATGGAACACATTGTTATTTCATACATGCATTCCTCAGATGACCCTCTATCATGCTGTAGCAAATCCAAGACCCACCACCTAGCCCTTACCCCAAGGTCAAGGTCACAAACTTGGCACATTCATAAACTTAACGTTGGGTAAATGTCTGATAACTTCTGTTACCTTGGGGTAAGGGTTGGGTGGTGGGTCATGGATTTGCTACAGCATTATAGAGGGTTATCTACGGAATGTATGTATAAAATATCAAGGCGTTCCATGAAAGAAAATATATGTTATAATAAGTTTACCCCAACGTTAAGTTTATGAATGTGCTAAGTTTGTGACCTTGGGGTAAGGGTTGGGTGGTGGGTCATAAATTTGCTACAGCCTGCTAAAGGTCATCTGAGGAATGCATACATGAAATAACAAGGTGATCCATGAAAGGAAACAGAAGTTATAAGACATTTACCCCAATGTTAAGAGTGTAGACGCCGACGCCGACGACGCCGGGTGTATGACATAAGCTCTTATGCACTTCGTGCAGGCGAGCTAAAAATCACTTGCAATATGACCATTTGTATAATAAATAATCGACAAAATCACTACATGTTTTCTTGACGGAAACCGAAAAAAATACAACTTTCTGAAGCACTATGAAAACAGCCGAAAATTCAGCATATCCAAAATTAAAATGTTTGTGAGCCGCAAATAGTAAAGCGTATGGCCGCAGCCATCTAGTTTTAGTTTTAACTCTGTAAACAGTAATTCTTGTGTGCGGTAGGTTATTGTTGATGTTCCACTCATACCATGTATTTTATACACAGGAGAAATTTTTCGACTCTGGGTTACAAACTACAGATTGTCTTCGGCCCGGCTGTGTGCCCACATCAGGTAATTGTTACTTACTGTCCTATGGTTCTTACGTACTGTGACCCAGATTTCCCTGTACATCCGCACCGTCAGATCAGGGTTTACACTGTTTGAGAACTGGTATTTTCCCCAGTTTTCAAAATTAAAACATGACCTGTGCTGCGCGATCAGGGTCTACAATATTCCAATGATTCAAATAACCTCCATATATCTCGTAAAATGTTAGCTTGTAACAGATCTTCGATTATTTTGATAGATATTTAAATTGCTATTTTTCCTCAGTAATTAATTTTGCCAAATTATGTAATGGGTGAATAATTATCATGTTAAACTCCTTATTGCATTTTTAAATCATTTCAGTATATAATTTTTGTTTTAAGTAATGTTTGCATGTTTTTATTTGTCTTGTGTTTGTACATCATACTAATAAAACACCCCTTTTAGTGAAGGTTTGAAGTGAAAAAAACTACCTTTGTGTTGTTCTGTACTAAATTACGAAAAATTCACATGTGTGAATAGTCATGTTTACCAATTGAGGATATTACATCAATATTACTTTGCTTTTGGATGATTTCAGAGAATTGGCTTTACAAATGGACTTCCACTCAGTACGTATGCGCGGGAAGTGTATTTGCATTCGGCAATTTGGGTGTTTTAGGTTTTTAAAAAAAACACGAGCAACTGACGGACAATGATGCTGTAACCATCGCAACTTTTTTTGACGTAAGAAAATGGCCCAGTGTTTTCGCACAAAAAATGTGAAGGGAAAACAGGTCAATGTCATGTTAATGGCGGTGTTCCATATGCAAAGGTGCGATTGATTTATATACATGTATATCATATGAAGCGGAAACCCACTTATTGAATATCTCAGACATCGGAGACGCGAAAATTATTGGGGGGGGGGGGGTGGGTGGTGGGGTATAGGGTATGAGGGTCCAAAAGGGCCCGATGTTGCTAGGGGGTCCGGGGGTCATGCTCCCCTGTGATATCTTTGAAATCTGAGAGGCGTTGAACGCCATTTCCTGTATTCTCAGGGCCCAGTCCTGAGTGCCCAAACCTTGTTGCTAGGGGGGTCTGGAGGCATGCTCCCCTGAACGTTTTGATGAAGGGGGTGGTGGAATGGCCCCCGTCCCCCCCCCCCCCACTTCCGCCTCACCTAGGTACATGCCCCCTCAGTAGGCACAAACTGTTAATTATAGGAATTAAATAAGTGTATAATTGTGTCACTGTTCCACCAGTTACGAGTGCCCGCTATGCAGATATAATCATTTAGTAATATTTATTTTGCTGATAGTGACGCGCGGTGGTATCAGCCTATTTTCATATGCAAATGAGGCATGCATTTTTGTTCAATTATTTATAAAAATTAAATGCGTCACCTAAAAAATAGCATTTTCGACAGATTATGAAGTATGATCATTGCACGTCAAACAGACCAACACAGATAATAAATAGTAATGCCCGTTAATATTTTAAGAAACACGGTTATCGCCCCTAATATCCCTGGTATAAAGAACACTTTGTGCTTACTGAGTGGGCATGCACCTTTAAACCACAAATCAAATATCGTCCTATTTGTCGAACTATGTGCCACGCGATTATCTGTACATTTCACGAGAAAACGGTCTTCATTGTCTTTGCAGCCAACGTTGTTACAATTCTATCTGCGTCTGCGCAGTCAGGTTCAGGATATATAGACAAAGAGGACGTGGCGGCGACTCAGTCGGGGACAAATATCGGCTAATAATGAATATGATTTCCGCCGTGTTTGAAAAATGTGAGTACATGTATTCTGTTCTTTTAATCGAAATTAGAAAATAATGACTGGTCGATGCTGAGCTGTGCTGAACTAGGCTCAGCCTCGACACACACGAAATAATACGAATTTGGAGAATACGCTGAGAAAAATGTATGGCACCCGCGTCCAGATGGCTCTATATCAAAACAGCGATACTATGGACATTGATTAGACTGCGCAGATGTGCAGGCCGGGTTGGTTAAGCAGTAATTGCAAGCAGAGTAAGCCGGTTTTGTCATGTCGTGAAACAACACGTGAACCAACACGTGATCGCAAGACGTATGTATACATATTGTATCTAGGTCACTCGTTTTATGCTATTTTACATTTCACATTTATTAGAATGTATACAGGCGCGGATACAGAAATAATTGCTGGGGAGGCGGGGGGGGTGGGGGGTCTTCCCCCAGGAAATGTTTAGATGCCAGATCGCCGCAGATGCTATTTCCTGGCACCTAGGCGACGAAAAAAGTCATCCAACTATTCGAGTATTGTAGATTTTCGTCTTTTTTTTTTGCCGGGGGCAGGGGTAGAGGGGGGGGGGGACCCCCCTCCCCCCTCCTCCCCCCCTGTATCCGCGCCTGGTATATCTTTGGCACATAATTAATTGAAGATAAACCAACCTCAGATTTAGCCGTTCGTTTTCCACAAATAAAATGGCCTATTTTGGTCGCGTATTAATGGTGTGTAAACCCGAATCACACCTGTCTGGCACCTGTCTGGATTTTTTCATTCACAACTACGTGTAAAAAATTGCATAAAACAACACATTTGAAGAGTGAATCCGGATATGAAATTACTACCCTTATCGCATCGCAGTATTTCGCCGATATTGATTTCGAAAATCAGTAATATTTACCTTAAATGATGTCGAAAATTGATAAAAAAAACATTGTCCATTGTCGATGTCTTTTATGGAAAATATTGCATTTTTTCGAAATCAATATCGGAGAAAAACGGTGATGCGATAAGGGTGGAAATACCAGATCGGAGCTCATATATTTATGCCATATCGTCGGCACTGGAATTGCACATACTATTTTGCGAGTATGAAACGGTCTGAAGGTGGGAGGTAAATATAAGAACTGGTACAAAATTCACCAAAATAAAGGAGAATATACTAAAACACTGTTTACCACCCATTTCAGTTGGGCTCGCAGCTCACCTGTGTCCTGCCACACAAAATAATCCATTCCAAACTGCAGATCTTGGCTGTGTACTAGAGCCCTTGTGTAAACACCGTCTCCACATACATTAATACACCACATCAGTGCACCCGAACCTGCCTCAAAGTATCTGCAACACAAACTTATGTATTTTTCTATGGACGATTGTTTGACCAGGAAGCAGTCTATGTGTGTACCGAGGTCAATTGTTACCTCATGCGCTTTAATTTTATCGAACCATATTGGACTCACAGGTTGAAGTAACGTGCCACTGTATATACATACAGTAACTATGCATAAAAGCACCAATAAGTGAGATAAAAAAATACGCTAACATTTGTTTACTCCATCATATAACACATTAATGAGTAAATCATGTGTTTAGCTTATTTTGTTACCATTTATTGATGCTTTTATGTATCTTTAATGCATGTAATCTTCAACCTGTGATTCTACTGGAATGCATAATCTCTAACTTATACTTACAGCTTAGCGACCAAACACAGACACAACATTGGAGTGCGGCGTATCGTGGATGATAATACTTACATACAGCCGGACTGTGGAGAATCACCGATTTCACGAACAAAGTATACTTTGAGGGAGAAATTTTCAATTTAAAGATTTGTATTATACAGTTCTTTAGGGCATAGCGGATTTTATGGTATAGCGGACAGGTATATACTTTTTAACACAATATTTTTTCATATTGTACATTTAAAATAAATAAAATATTACCGTTAGGAACAGTGATCCATCCCCCACACAATGACATGTTTACTTTGATATAGCAGTTTCTTTTCCGTGCGTATAGCTTCAAGAAACACAATGACGTAACCGGAAGTTTACACCAGGTAAAGCAAAAGTAAGTTGCTCCAGAGTAATTTCACTGAAAATGTTTAAACAGTTAGTTTGGAAGAAACAAACTCTGTGAATAATATGATGTATAATCATGTCCTCTATAACTGGAAAGAAGCTTGGTTCATAAATCACACCATGTCACTGAAAACAGACGTCAATAATAACGCACGTCTCAAAATCAATATGACCTGCTAACACTATATCAAATGGGTTTGTTATGCCACCGGAGACCACAGGTGGAAGACTCGGACCTATGACACCAACAAAATGCCTATTAAAAAAATCCCATTACCCCACCCACTTGGTCTCGTACATTACCATAATCTATTTATAGAAGGTGGGTATGAATATGGCAATTATAGAAAGAGCCCTCTATTTTCCAATTCGCACAAACACAATAAACATCGATTAAATGTATGAAATAATGTCTCTGGCAATCGATAAAGGTATTAGGTGTGTGAATATACTCACTTCAAATCGCTTTTTCAAGTATTTATTGAGTTATTCGCGTTTTGATTACCCCATCCAAAGCGAAAGTTGAGTGTACAAAGGAATGTCACACAGAATCGGAGGCCGCCCGGCGTGGATTATCGGTCATATTTGGCCGATAGCTGATCGCCAGCTCAAACTAAAGTGATGCACCATGACCATATACATTAGAAACTCCAACCATACAAAGTTCGTCCAATTGTATCCGGTGGTCTAAGTGCCGGGAAATCGCGTCTATGACGATCTAGATGTCAACATTGTCTTGGGGGAGGACCCCCAAACCCCCCGAATTAGCGGTGCGTTCCGTCATTTTGCGGGGCTCCGACGGGCGGGTCCATCAATAGACACCATCACCAATTACATTTAATATACGGTTTACCACTACCTCGGCCCAACCCTTCATAGGACTTGAATCATTGTCGGGACTCAAATATAAAACATGTGTATCAAACAGTGCAGATCCTGATGAGACGGCTCGTTAAGAGCCGGCTCATCTGGATGTACACTGTTTGCCAACACCACTATATAGGCCGGTAAGGTTAAAAGGGTTTATATTACATGTACATTTGTGATATTATAGTCTATGATTTATTAATTACTAATTACAGGGTGATGGTGTATATTGATGGACCAGCCCGTCGGTGCTTCGCGGATTGACGGAATGAGCCAATCTGATTGGTTCATTCCATCATTTTGCGGGGGTCCGACGGGCGGGTCCATCAATGGACACCATCACCAATCACAGTTAATACACTGTTTACGGCCACCACCTCGGCCCAACCCTTCACAGGACTCGAATCATTGCCGGGACTCACAGAAAATGTGTGGTAAACAGTGCAGATCCTGATGAGACGTTTTGATCATTAAGAGCCGCCTCATCTGCATGTACACTGTTTGCCACTACCACTATACATGACTGTGAGGTTAAAAGGGTAATGTTACATGTACATTTGTGAAGTTATTCTATATGATTTATTAATTAATAATTACAGTTAATACACGGTTTACCACCATGTATGTATTCAGTATGTCTCGCCGGGAATCGGCGCACCACTGCCCCCCCCCCACCCCACTGTCCCCCCACCCCGCATCACTCTATATTTTAATTCAGTCTCATAACGACATTTATTTGTTTTTATGGCACCACCCATCACATTGCTTCAAGAAAATATTGGGATGAAAAAAAAGTTTAAACAGTGTAAATACTTTTTTTATTTTTCAGTTACACATGTACACATGTACACATTACATGATGAAACAGATTTAATCAGTGTTAATGCGATATGCATGTAAGCATGTTTCCTAGTCATTTACAAAACAAATACATGATTTGGAATGTTTTGAGACACCTCCTCAGCAAATGTCGCACACGTATCCGATAAACACCAAAGCTATCCGTTACTGACTAATTCAGTGCGTTAGCTAAACAAGGAATTATGCGAGGAAAACATTGGAATAAACTAAAAAAGTAACCCAATTTGGAAAGAAGACACTTTTTCCTGTCTATTGGTACCAGGTACTTGTCCAAATGTTCTACTTTAAAGACGTATGCAGCAATAATCTTCTTAGCTATCCGCTAAACTCTAAAGAACTGTACTGAATTCATTACATTATCACAGCCATCTTGTAAAGAATTCAGTATAATAATTCGGCATAATTTTAATCATCAAATATTATTATTAATATATGCAGTCGTTAGTTCTATATGACATATATGCATACAAATAAAATGATTACTCCCTCAAAGTTTACTTGCAATGTTGGTGAAATAGGCTACTGTTGAATAAAGCAGATATGGCAGGAGCAGGGGCCGCGCCCACTAGGGCCGGTGACGCCGCCATTCAAAGACTCATCGACGACGCCGAGAAGAAGTGTAGTGATCAAGAGGACGCCATAACGCGCCGACTAAACGTCGTCTGCAAGTTAAGTCGCGACTACTTCAATCAAATCACGTCCGTACAGACGGACATCGGCGACAAATCAAAGAAAGGCAGCGACAACAATCTCCTTCCTTTGTTGATGGAGGCTGAAACTTTGATAACCGTGTGCAAGACATCAACTTCCGGAATTCCACATAAATGCAACGTGAAGTCGTGCGTGTTGGTAGGAAATAAAACATTAGTTGATCAGTTACAGAGTGTTGGTGTTATTAGAGAATTAGAGACGGAAATTACCTTCCCATGTGACGACATCAATATCCGCGGACCTACAGATCGCCTCACGTGTCACGTCTCGGGTTTACTCGTGCTCGCCGACGGCCGGCTACTACTGTCGGACTGGAACAATGTGAACATAAAACTGTTTGACGTCAACCATAAACTCGTGTCCCACGTTAAACTACAATACAAACCCTTGGCCATTGCGGAGATAGACGGCGGGCAGGTGGCCGTATGTCTGCCACGCAACAAGAATATCCAGTTGGTGTCGGTGTCCGGCATCCTGACCCTCGGGCGGATCATCGAGACCGCAGTGAAATACCACAGTGTGACCAGATGTGGGGACAACATGGCGGCGGTAAATTGGGATTCACCAGACATTGTGGAGATTGACATGAGGGGTAGGAAGGTCAGAACTGTATGGACATGTCCTGATGGCGACCTCCATTATATAAGCCACAACACCCGGGGGGAGTTTATCACGACAGACTGGGGCGGCGGCGCGGTAACACGTGTGACCCGGGATGGCGTCGTGCTGGTCCGATACCAGCCAGACAACTTGGGGATTCCACGCGGACTCACCGTACACCCAGACGGAAGTATATATGTCTGCTACGACTTGTCTGACGACATCGACCACATAACGGTGGATTTTACCCGCAGTATTGAAGTCTTCGGGGACGGACAGATATCGCAGCCTTGGAGCATCTGTTACAACCAACACCACAATTCACTGTATGTAGCTCAGTTTAATAATGACTGTATAAAAGTATTTCATCTCGGGTATTAAAGGCACTGGGTCTCAGATATACAGACATGTAGACATGGATGAACCAGATCAGGAAAACATGGCTTGATTGTAGATTTCTATCGTATTTTTTTATCTCAGTTATACCTGGAAAAAACTCTGATTGTGAAAAATGGAATTTGTGAAAACAATGTTTTTTTATAATGTTTATAATACTGAAAAATAACCAGCGTTTTCAACAATAGTTATTTTCCAGTATTATAAATTGGAAGTGATTCTGAATTGCTGTCCAAGCATGTTGTAGATTATTCTAAAGTTGTCAAAACATGTTTTTGATGATAAAAATGGAAAATAGAAAATAAAAAGCAGACGACAAAATAGTCGTGACTTCATGATTATCTTGATATTAAAGTGGAACAACAGGTACTTCCGGTTTACGAAAAATGGCCGGGAAAATTTTTCGCGCCATGCAAAAAATTATGTAAATTTTTTTTGAAGTCTTTCTAACGAAAGGAGGAGCTTAGATATGCTATACAATTGACAAACGTGCCTACTGTTTCAATATAACGGACATGTTTTGGATTAAAAACATATACTATAGTGATAAAATAACCAAGAATATATAGCATGATACCCCACCCACTGACACGCACCAATGTCAGGTAGACGGCGTAGGAAACGTGTTAAATCATCACCATCTCATCATCGCGACGACTCCGTAAGCAATAGGCACAAAAGTATTGCACAAAAGCTGGATCTGAGTGTTGAAGTAGTAGAGCTCGACGAGTTCTTACCAGGGTCAGAGTCGCCATCAGTCAGCGAAAGTGACACGAATTCCACAATGGCCACACCAACACCAGTGAAATTCTCCAAAGAGGACCTTAAGGAGGTAGCTGATGCATTCATGCATGACTTTAAGGACACGCTCATCGCCGAACTGAAAGCGCAAATAGTTCAATTAGTCGACGTCGAAACCACAAAGTTGAAAGACGAGATTAGAGGCCTCAAACGTGAAAATGAGCATCTTCGCAAGTCCCTGAAGTCCACTGACGCAACACTAGACGAACTCGACCAGTACGGGAGACGAATGTGCCTCGAAATCTCAAATATTCCAGGTGACACGGGTAATTATACCGAAAATTGTGAAGAGAAGATTCTCCATGTAGCCCAAAATCACAACGTGGACCTGACTCCGGCTGACATAGATAAATGCCACCGACTAGGCCGTACCAAGGCGGGCCTTTCGTTTAACAGACGAATCATCATCAAATTTACAAACTCGAAGGCGAGGCAACGCATCTATGAATCCCGACGCTCGTTAGGAGACGGGGTGTTTGTCCAGGAGCATCTGACGCAGTTTAGAGGCAAGCTGTCATACGAAGCGCGCCAGCTGACACAGAACAAAAAACTTTTAAAAACTTGGGTCGCCGGCTGTCGTGTGTTCGCGCTAATGTCGTATAACGGGAAGGAAGTCAAGGTGCCGATTAGAGACATGGACGACATTGCCCTTATAAGTGAAGGCAAGTGCCCCCCCCCCCCCTGATGAGCATCAATAGTTCGACAATTGACTTACCCATTTCCACATAAACACTGTCCAATATACACAAACAATGTCAACATGACGTTCATTACAACGAATTGATAACACATGCGTGTAAGTGTACTTGTTACTTGTATGCAATGCGCAAAACTCAGCATATGGGACCTTGTGATAA
The DNA here is from genome assembly GCA_029237695.1 of Conchocele bisecta. NCBI lineage: Eukaryota > Metazoa > Mollusca > Bivalvia > Lucinida > Thyasiridae > Conchocele > Conchocele bisecta. The sequence goes on from CM055275.1 coordinate 36,029,389, forward strand.
AACGGGACCAGTCGCGATCCGTATAAATACATGCAATCAGTATATTCGCTGTTAGGTTTCATGCAATCCCCCATGTACAATTGTGTGTTCTATCGGGTGTCCTCATGAAATAGACCTTGTCGCTCACGGAACCAGATTATATATTGTATGTGTAGTGTAAAATCAGTTTTCACGGACCAAACTGTCCACCTTGAATCAAAAATTTCCGTTCACTAGATATGAAGGTAAGAGCTCACCCATACAATGCATATACTTTATTATGTACGAGTGCACCAGTCTAGGTAGTGTGGACACTGGACAGAACACACAGTGACCCGGGTTTATTAAACGTCATGCAGCAATATATAAATGACTATATGCATAACTTTTCCTTGCTACAACACAGAAACATGAACGCGCATACCGCGTCCCGTCTTACACTGGTCCTCCCTGCACGCAGCTGAGCAGTCAAATTACGAAACATACCAAGCTATAAATAGCTGTCATATAAACATGTACCGACAATATTGTGAAATCAGTCATCATCACTTAAAACTGGCCACCACGATCGTTTTTACCCTAGGAAGCTGGTGTCCTTTGAGGTACCTTGAACATCTGATCATGTTCAGAGTCCCCCAAACATGACTGGCACAGATTGACGAACGTATAATGCGTGATGAACGTTTGTCTTGTATTTTTCTGTGCGTGCGTGCGCGCGTGTGTGTGTGTGTTTTCGACTGTTCTTATGTCAGAATGCCAAATCAGAGAAACCGTAAACACCATACATCCGATCTAGTTTGACAACTGAGAGGTTCATGTAGTGCAACACATGTATATAACTGTTTATATTCCCAGTGTGATCAGTCAATTCGAACCGTCAGCTTCCCAACAAACCAAATCTCCAATCAGTCTGCACACGGATTTTTCATGTCTTATCTTCCCTTGGCGGCCATTATTAATTTTCACACTCTGTATCCTTGTCCACGCGATAACTCAACTTCCACTTGGCCGATCTTCATCAAATTTTGCACAGAGCTTTGTAACGACACGAGGAAGAAGTCTATTGATTTCGAAGTATTTCCCATGACTTATCTCCCCTTGGCGGCCATTTTCCTGTCCACGTGATGATGAGTTCTACTTGGTCGATCTTAATTAAATTCATACGATATTTTTGTTTCCATCAGGCTGTTTTATATTGCCAAAGCAGTAACAGGGGCATCCGTGTCCTACAAACACATTTTCTAGTTCTCTATATCTCTAACCCCTTGTCAGATTTTTATAATATTTCACACCAATGTGTGTATAGGGATGAAGCTTTGCTATGCATACCCCCACCTCCAAATTTCCAAGGTCAATGTCATTTATTTACCAATCCTTTGTATACAGGTGCGACACCGCTTCAGTGGCGGAATTCTTGTAATATTCTTCTAATCTGTATCTAACGTCATTAAAACGTGTTCACAAAACAAAATGTCCCTCACGTGCTTTCGAATTTCGATCTTGAACGTGAGGGCTTATCAAACAATCATGTAAATGCAAAATGACACCACCCTAATCTCAATCTCCATGTTTACATGGCGATTCTGAATAGATGGGTCAGGGTAACTACACATGTATTATTAGATCTGGTTTCTCCAAATATCGTAGCCAAAGTGTACGCATGCGTCCGGTGAGCACCGCCTTCTTTCTGTATGACCCATGCTTTCATACATGTATGTCTGTGTGCGCATGCGTCCCCCTTGTGTGAGCACCGCCTTCTTTCTGTATGACCCATGCGTTTATACATGTATGTCTGTGTGCGGGTGTAATGTGTGTTGCTGTGCGATTACATGACCGTGTACATGTGAGCGTGTGTTGTTGAATAGTCGCCAGCTTTGTTTATGCACGATTGTGTTGGTTGCTGTCTTAAATACTGGCGAATATATACATGTACGTTATAAATTTTGTCAGAACGGAAACGTACTTTGGTGTAAAACATATTAGTTGAACATTCTTGCAATTTGCTACTCATAATATTTTCGTGTATCGTGTTGTTTTGATTGAAATATTGTGTGTCTTGTCTACATAATGGACCTCACGACAAATACAAACCGAGTGTCTCCAGATCAGCCTGCATGTCACGTCTGTTCAAACGTGACGGCCCATCAGATATGTAAAATCAAAACCTAACTCGCCCTCCTCAGTATCTCGATGTTTATATGGAGATCCGGAATAGATGGGCCGGGTTAACTATATTATTCATTATTAGACCAGGTTTCTCCAAGTAATGCACTGTAGTTTGAGTATGCGCCCCTGTGTGAATAGCACGTATGCATAGGCTTATATATATATATGTTCTTGTGTATAATTTTGTGGAGGTGGAGAACAGTTGGGCCAGGGAAACTATGCATATTTTAATTGTTGTCTCTCCAATCATCACTGTGTATGTGATCATCATAAACTGTTTGCATGATCTATATTTCGTATATAATATTTTATGTTTTTGGCGTGAATATATGTGTGAGCAAGTTTATTTACCGACTCCATTACTGAGGTTATCCCTACTCACAACATATTGTGCATATTTCGTGTCTACGCTGGTCGCTCATCTGCAGCTATAACACATGCCCTTTACCTAGCGTTGTAAATTATTGAGTGTAGTCTTTAGATGCGACACGCCATTGATCATGTCAGATTAAATAAACCCGGTTTGGGGCATGCAATTGTTAACTGAGAACTAAAGGTTGATATTCATCGTGTATTGCTACTAAAATATATATAAGTGTATGCTTGGTGAACAGTTAGTATGATGGAGGTGTATTTCGTCGATAAAACTACGATTTCAGCTCATATGCAATGAGATGTACTAACGCATGCTTGTGTTTGTTATTGTCTCATTTTTAGTTCTTTGTACACCATAATAGAGTGTAATCTTTAGATGCGACACGCCATGTAAATTAGCACCTTGTACGTCACGAGTTTGCTATTATTGACGCCATTGATCATGTCAGATTACATAAACCCGGCATGCAATTGCTAACTGAGAACTAAAATTTGATATTCATCGTGTATTGCTACTAACATATATATACGTGTATGCTTGGTGAACATTTAGTATTATGGAGGTGTATCTCGTCGATAAAACTATGATTTCAGCTCACATGCAATGATATGTACTATGGTGTGTACGCGGTATGTTGACCATGACGTCACAGGGTCAATACACTTGAGTATCGAATATATGTAAATACGCATGATTACACGGCACCTGTATTCAGTACAGGCATTGATCGGTAAGTTGATTTACCTAAAAATGGTATAGTCCAAAGTACGTCATGGTCAGAAGACTAAATACACATTATAGCGCATGCTTGTGTATGTTATTGTCTCATTTTTAGTTCTTAGTACACCATAATAGAGTGTAATCCTTAGATGCGACACGCCATGTGAATTAGCACCTTGTACGTCACGATTTTGCTATTATTGACGCCATTGATCATGTCAGATTACAATAACCCGGTTTAGGGCAAAGCCATGCAATTGTAAACTGAGAACTAAAGCTTGATAGTCGTCGTGTATTGCTACTAATATATATATACGTGTATGCTTGGTGAACATTTAGTATGATGGAGGTGTATTTCGTCGATAAAACTATGATTTCATCTCACATGCAATGAGATGTACCAACGCATGTTCGTGTATATTATTGTCTCATTTTTATTTCTTTGTACACCATATATGCCATTATACATTGCCTACACGATGTTTAGTAGATACCACGTGGTAGGATAATATGGACACGCCCACATGTGTAAGTAACTCACCTGGTCGCTAGGTAAATCCAGTATTGTCTCGTCTTTCATTTCTTTGTACCATGTGTCATTGTATATTGACTACACGTTGTTGAGCAGATAGCACGTGGTCCGACAATATGAGCATGCTTACATGTAAGTAACTCACCAGGTCGCTAGAAAAATCCATTCATATTCGTATAATCAACTCATTGCATAGTCACGTGCACGCTAACATAACGTAAGCTATAAATAGAAAGCGAGGGCTGTTGCACGCGCAAGTTTTGACTGCATACCTGTCAGATTAGAAAGGAGACCTTCTTGGTTATTACAACGCATTACCAGTTTGTGCAATATCAAAATCTGATCAGGGTATACGCTACCTAATATTCAGTGAATATAAAATAATGACTATCTAAAACATACATTTAAATATTATATCGAATATATAAGTATCGCTGTTCTGTCATAGGTGCGGTCTCAGTGACCAGTCACAAGTATACATGTACTAGTCGGCAGTCGACCGTGCGTAGCGCCTTACCTGATCTTTGATTGATCAGATCCCTGATCACACAGGCACAGTTGCATCATATAAGTAATGGCTTGTCATCGATGACTGGCATAGACAAGGCTTAACCGGACCACGCAAAATACGTGTACCTTACGTATCTATCATTAAACTCTAAGATAATACACATATGACAAGGGCATATGTATAATGGCATGTACGGTAGGCTCTAGAACTGTATTGTAATGTGACACCGTCACACGATGACTGTTTTCGTGTTTTCTGTTTTAGTGTTTTGTTTGTTTTCGTGTCTTCCGTTTCAGTGTCTTGTTTGTTTATTCGTAGGTTTTGAATCTTCTAAACTGTTGCATTGTCCGCTCTTTCCTTTCGATATGAATCCCCGAAACGTGTATGTACTTTTACATGTTTTTCCCCTGTTTTTTTGTGTCATCTATACCCTATGAAAATGAGCATACATACATGTACATATTTAAGTTCTAACCAACCCCTTATGCCTTATTGGATCGCACCACATCTCGCTCGCTGCGTTTATCGCATTGATCCGCGATGGCGAACGGAAACTTCACTTTACGTAATACTGAATGATGCTGTACCTTAGTGAGATGCATAGCGAAGCTTCCGTCCGCCATGAGGCAGCCGCCGTCCAATGGTATATCCTTAATTGTCTGATATCAACTGATAAATATCAAATTATAAATCCAGGCTTAAAAGCAACACTTATATTACTATCTGGCGACATTCATCCAAAGCCAGGTCCGGTTTCTGAATCTGAATCAACGTGCTCCGAATCTACAGATTCCTATATGGATATTATCAACAGTGGTCTGAGCATTATGCAGCTAAATATACAGAGTCTAAAACCCAAAATAGACATACTGCAGATAGAAGCTCAACCTTATGACATACTCATTTTTAATGAAACTTGGCTTTCACCAACAATATCCAATGACGTATTGCATATACCTAACTTTACCGATCCATTTCGCTGTGACAGAATAGGTAGGTTAGGTGGTGGGGTAGCAATCTATGTAAGGGAGGGCATGCATGCAACACCACGGGCAGATCTATCTGTCCCTGGCATTGAATCGCTATGGTTAGAACTATTAGTAAACAAAAGAAAATTATTAATAGGAGGTATATATAGGACACCGGATTAAAATAATAATCAGTGGGCATTGCTTGAAGAAAGTATTGATCGCGCCTTCAACCAAATATGCGAAAATGTAATTATTGCAGGGGATTTTAATATAAATGTACAAAATTCTGACTCAAATAGAATTAGTAGGCTTATTACATCATATAATGCGGAACAGCTTATCACTACGTCAACAAACTTTACTGAAAATTCAAGCTCTCTCATAGACCTAATAATTACTAAAGACGCCAGACATATACTTACCAGCTTTGTTGCCGATCCCTTCATCCCTGATCTTATAAGATACCACTGTCCTATAGTTGCAGTGTTAAAGATAAAGACGGCGAAAGTCACAACATGTAAAAGGAAAGTCTGGCTCTACGATCGAGGAAATTATGACAATTACAGAACAAAATTAAACTCTGTCGATTGGAACGAAATTCTTAATTCAGGAAATTTAGATATCACAGCCGACCCAATCGCAACTACAATAATAGAGATAGCTACTGAAACAATAACCAACAAAATAGTCACTATACGACCGAATGATATCCCATGGTTTAATAATAGTATAAGAAAATTAATAAGGAAAAGAAATAAAATCCATAAACGAGCTAAAAATGTGAAAACAGAACTAGCCTGCTCTAAGTTCCGAAAAATAAGAAACGAGGTTACGAAACTCATAAGAAAATGTAAATCGAATTATGAAAATAAACTAATAGAGAAGGTTAATTATTCCGAAACTTCAGTAAAAACATGGTTTAAACTTGCAAAACAATTGAAGGCTAAACAAACCTCCACGACAATTCCTACATTGCTTGATGGCGGAATAGAAGCACAAACAGACAAAGAAAAAACGGAATTACTTAATTCCTTCTTCTCAAAACAGTCCACCATTGATGACAGTTCTACTCCACTGCCACCTCCCACACAGCCGAATCTACCCAATATGACAACAATCACAATCTCTCGTACAGATGTAATCAATGCTATATCATTACTCAATCCATCAAAAGCCAGTGGTCCTGATTTAATAAGTCCCAGATTACTTCGTGAGGCCTCTCGTGAACTTTCAGTACCACTTTCTACGTATTTCAATAAATTAAGTAATTCATACTTCCCCTCTCCATGGAAACAGGCGAATGTAATACCGATTTTTAAAAAGGCAGATCCTTCGAGTCCACAGAACTACAGACCGATTTCCCTGCTTAGCTGCATTGGTAAGCTAATGGAACGATGTGTTCATAAATATTTGTACAATTTTGTGTCCTCAAACAATAAACTAATATCATACCAATCGGGTTTTATCAAAGGTGATTCAACTGTAAATCAACTTACTTACATCTATAACGATATTTGCAAAGCAATGGATGAAGGAAAAGAGGTTCGTGCTGTTTTTTGCGACATATCAAAGGCGTTTGACAGAGTCTGGCATCGAGGCCTTCTTTACAAACTATCAAACATCGGAATCTCTGGCTCTATGCTCGAATGGCTTAAGTCGTATCTGTCCTCTAGAAAACAACGTGTAGTATATAGTAACTCCGCGTCTAATTGGTGCACTATCAATGCAGGCGTTCCACAGGGATCTATTTTTAGGACCTTATTGTTTTTAATATACATAAATGACATAGTCCAAGAAATTAACTCCAACATTAGATTATTTGCAGAGGACACAAGCTTGCATATATTAGTCGACGACACAATATCAGCAGCAGCAGCTGCATTAAATAACGACCTAGAAACAATAAATCAATGGTCAAAAACATGGCTAGTGACATTCAACCCATCCAAGACAGAGTCAATGATTTATTCAAGAAAACATAATAAACCACAGCATCCAGTACTTAAAATGGACACTCGTCCTATTACAACTGTTAATGAACATAAACATCTAGGAATAATTATATCAGAAAACGGAAAATGGTATCCACACATCTCATCATATCTAAATAAAGCATGGCAAAGAATAGGCATATTACGATCTCTGAAATTCACCATAAAAAGGTCAGCTCTTGAACTCATGTATTTTTGTTTTGTTCGACCTCTTTTGGAGTATGGTGATGTTGTATGGAGTAATTGCACAGACGAATTAAAACACCAGATCGAAGCAATACAGATAGAAGCTGCGCGCATAGTGTGTGGAGCTACTAAACTTTGTAATATTGATAAATTATATCAAGATCTCAGGTGGGAATCCTTGGAAAACAGACGAAATAAACACAAACTTATACTATTTTACAAAATGGTAAATAAACTATCACCACAATATCTTAGCGATTTGATTCCTGAACAGATACAAGCACGGTATACCCTTAGAAACGCTACTAATATACCATTAGTACATTGTCGTACATAATTGTACTCGAATTCATATCTACCCCACACTATTCGTGAATGGAATAAATTGTTAGAACAGGAAAGAAATGCGCAATCAGTACCGTCCTTTAAGGCAATTATAAATAAAAATGTTACAAAATCACCCATCTTATACAATATAGGCTCCAGACAAGGACAAGTACTTCACGCCCGTCTTCGTTTGTCATGCAGTTCCTTGAATTATGACCTTCATCGTAGATCTATAGTTGATTCTCCAAATTGTACTTGTGGTTCGGTAGAAACAATCAATAATTTTCTACTATATTGCGAAAACTATCAACGTCAAAGACATCTTCACTTAACAGACATTCCGTGTCCACCGATAGCCAACAATCTTCTTTATGGTAACGAACGATTATCATTTGAACAGAATACCACCGTAGTTTTGCAAGTGCACAAATATATAATGTCTACAAAACGCTTTTAGGCCAGACTAAAGTAATTAAATTCCTAATTAAATATACTAACAGATAGGCGTATACATAATAATGGCTTGTTTTCAACTCGATTTCAAACCAGACAATCAAAAACAATCAAGTATAGTGGTCCAATTGTCAGAGATATATCAAAGACTTGTATACAACCAGACACTCTGTTGCTGCGACTTGTAAGGTAATTGGATCTTCAATCAATGACAGGCTGTTGCCTCTTGATAGATTGACTGCGGGTCGCAGCGACGCGGGGTGTTGGCCTATGGTGATTTGATAATATTTGGTGTTGGTATTATGGAACCATATTTATCACGTGTATGCTCCATTTTCATTTTCAGTGATCATAAGATAAACAATATTAAACTATTTCCTGCCAATGTTCAATAACTATTGTGTAATATGGGCACCCTGCTGAGAACACGGCCCTTACGACATACGCGACCAGCGTGGACCCATGTCAGCCCGCTCATCCGAGCGGTCTGCTCAGGGCGTACACTGTTCGTTTTCAGCTAATGTTGTAGCAATAATCACACCAGCAAGGCGAGTACATGCAAATCGAACTGTGTGAGGTACAATAAACAAAATATATCTCCAAGTATTGTCAATTAACGCAATTGTCGTAAGGTCTCTTATCTCAGCCGGCGGCCCATCAACTGTCAAGGAGAAGAATTTACATAAGCTTTTACGAAGCTTGTTTTCTAATCCTTTTATCACTTGTCTTGGATACATGTAACCTGCTATATATGAAATAAAATATTGTTTAAACTAAAGTGGAATTTTCCTGTGGATTTTTTTTTCGAAAACAGTGATAAAATATCAACTTTACATATGTTTAAATTAAATAACTTTGGGTTATTTCAGTATGCATGTAAATAGTAGTTGTGAAATATTTTAAGCTTTTCTTGTTTATAGAAATAAAAAAAAAATTAAAAAAGAAATTGACAAAATTCGTGAATAATTTTTTGGGGTAAAACATTGTATTGAAATTAACAATATAATGCTGGTGTATGTTTGTAAATGTAAACTAGGGTTCAATCCAAGTGTGTGTACAGTTAGATGCTGTATATGTTCAGTTTTATTGAAAAATATAAAATGGCCAATAAACAAATAGCAGCCATCAAGTTGGGTCGGTGATGTTCTGTAGCCAATTTCATCAAAATTGTAAAGTATACTTATCTAACAAAGTATACTTTGCTAGATAAGAATACTTTGCAATGTTGATGAAATCGGCTACTGGACTAACGACACAAAATTAAGATAGCGGTGTAAGGGTTAAATTAATTTCACTAGCGGCTACATAAATGGAAACTTATTAATTATTATCTCTATAGACCTGCCCTCAGCCTATCTTGAGGTAAAGTATGACAAAATAAATTTTGTTCCATGAATAATTATTTTATTTTAGTATATAATTTGAAATATTTTTAGTTCTTCACATAGAAGGCAATATGTTGATAATATCGTTAAATGCTGTCTCAGCAGCTCTGTAATTTCCGCATTTGCTATGAACATTTCTTTAACTTTCGACGACATTTACAGAAAATGTTTTCATGAACAATTGCACAGTCATGTTCTTATTAGTAGTAGTAAGGGAGTCAAAATGATACCACCTACGTTGATATCATTTACAACCCTCTACACTACCCCCACCACCCCCGAAAAATCAAAAATTGGTTAACGAGGAAATTGTCCCCCACCACCCCCGAAAAATCCAAAATTGGTCGTGAAAAAAACATAATGTTTTCCCGACAGCAAATTTATGAATTTTTGAGAAAATAATTATTGCAATACCAATTCACGATTGGATGTGCCCACGAGTGATAGTTTATATTCCAACACCCCATTTTTCTCCTCCAATATAGCTAATTTATTTCGCAGATCAGCAACTAATTCTACCAGCTCTAGTCTACCACGTTCACTGTAGCCACCTGACAGCGTAGTTGCTTATGTCTACAAAGAGTTTGGGCACTAACGAATTTACAAGGGCATCTGGGGCATTGACATTGCGGGGGGACACAAGGAATTTTTCTACGTCTCGCTAGATGCCTTGTAGATAGTCTTTACGCGTAAACGTCGTACAACAAGTCTCACACTCCATTTATATATGTATATGTATATGTTTATATTCAATTGGTCGTGAAAAAAACATAATGTTTTCACGACCAATTGAACAGATAAATTTCATAGGTTATACAAAAAGTATATTACAGCAAAATATGATAACGCCAGAAATAGAAAGTTTGAGAAGAGAAGCCGAATCTCTAGGGATTACTTATAGTACACGGTTGAGAGTTAGGGGGTTGACAAAGCTGATAAATGCCACAAAGAATGAGGCGTTTATGAAGCGGTTTACCCGCGCCTATAAAAGAGGGGCATTTAAAGACCTCTCACTAGCGGAGGAAGTTGGTAACAGAATTCAAAAAGAAAGTATTGCGGAGCTAAGGGCTAGTGTAATTAATTCTAAAGAATTACCTTCAAGCACAAATAATTTATCTCAAATTAGACACACAGGTGACCAAATACCAAATAAAAGATCCATAGTTCGCTCGATAGTGGAAAAAGGTGAAGAAATATTGGGGGCTCACGATGAAACATTGGAAAAGGTAGAAAATGGAAGACGGGTAGTTACATTATCCTTTCGTAAAAACATTAACATTAACGAGTCTGAACGCATGTCCGATAAACTCGCTCCGTATCTAACAACCAATTTTTATTTGAGATATTCATATTCTTACAAGCTAGAACATATGGAGGAAATTAAAAATGGAAAACCTGTAACTATAATAATGCACAAAAATCTCGGTGGTAGCGAACCACTATCATTAATGAAAACAGTTAAAAAATGGCTGTCAGATAAGGAGCAAACACGAATAATGTCCGATAAAATAGACAGACCGAATACAAAGTGGAAGTTTGTAAGAGTGGGTAGAGGTTTTCGTAAAGCTAATACAGGGTAGTAGGGGAATAGATTTGGGACTACAATCCAAAGAAGCGGCAGGAGGAGAACTTCCAGAATGGCTGAAGAATAAAAAAGGTATGTATTCTTTAGATAAGTATAATGACGACCTTTGTCTGTTCAGGTGTCTAGCTATGCATATGACAGATAAAAGACCCGACAGATGTACAGAAAAGGCGAAAGAACTTAGTAAGCAATATTTTGGTAGTAATGTGGTTTCACCAATTCCTTTTTCAGATCTGAAAAAGGTTGAAGAGTTTTTTAAAATCGGTATAGAAGTATATCAACCCACCGAATGTAATGTATGGTGGTTGAAAAAGGTACCAGCGCACTATAAGGCAATAGGTAATAAACCAGTGACAATAGGACTGTTTAATAATCACGCATTTCTGATAAAAAAACTTAAAAACCTATCTAAAATTTACGCCTGCGATAATTGCAAGCAGAAATTCACGAAAGCGAGTAATATGAAGAGACACGGGCCAAAATGTATGAGAGGTGAGACAAAAGTAATATGTGATGGTAATTATTTAGAGCGCCCGCGTTCGTCGTTCGAGAAAGTTATGGGGCGATCGATTGGATGTACTCTGTGGAAAAGCGCGAGGGAATTCACATTCACCACGAACAGTGTGGACACGGGTGTGAAAGATGGATTTTAGGAGCTCCAGTAGATGGATACTGTCCAGAAACCAATACCGTATATCAATATCACGGCTGTTTCTGGCACGGGTGTGAGATTCATGCAAAGCATAGAAAAGAAGAACGCGCATCCACTATGAGAAGAGATACATTTATTAGAAAAAGCAAAGAATTCAACCTAGTAGTTATGTGGGAATGCGAATTTCAAAGAACTGGTAAAGACATAAAGATCGGTTTGCGACACTACTCTTTATCCATATCAGATAGTATACGATTTTGAGGCATATCTCAACCCAGAATTTGAAAACTCTCGGTAATAATCTAGAGTACGAAGCCGAGCACGTTCCGGTAAGCGTTAGTATAGGAGATAATTTCTCAGGAACAGTAACTCATATTTGTGATAAAGATCCCGCAAAACTTATAGAAAAATTCGTAAAGATTTGAAAGTCAGGGGGAAAAGCTATAAAGGAGAAGAAGTGTGTCAAGATATAGGTTTTTAATACAGAACATTTACTTAAAAAAAAAACCAAATCGCCAAGATCGAACAGTGGATAGAGCAAGTACCGGTTATAGGTTTTAACAGCAGTAAGTACGATATAAACTTAATAAAGAAATACCTAGTAGACGAACTGGCATCAACAACAAAGAAAGTAATGGTCGGAAAACGTGCAAACGCAACAATATTTCCATTACGCAAACACGTCTTATTTGGAATTAATAAATCACTGAACTACTTTCGGCAAGGGAGATAATCAATATCACGCGAACTATTTTCATACGAGCCAAGCGGATTGTTCTGTTTATGATTAGGATATATAGTTTTAAGCTATCTCCTGTGATATATAATGATACATTACTTTGTTATGTTATGGGTACTAATACATGTTGTTTCAATAGCGTATCTCTGTAACGGTATTGTTGTAGATGGAGTTGCAAATAATTTAATAATTATTACGTTCAAATGGTGGCGTAATACTGATAGCACTTCTGTATAACTGTGATTGTCATAAATGGCGCAACAGTCGTGAGGTTAAGGTCGCCGACTTCAATGATTTAATTATCGATTCCCGAAAGGGTCGGGGGTTCAAACCTCGACGTGGTATAAAAAAAAATTCTTCATATATTATTTTTGTGATTTTAATATTTTCACAATTTTATGATTTTAATAAAAATACCTATAAATTGATAGAAACTTACCAACAATTAAAGTGTCTGTCTTTAATTTAAGTAATATACACAGACAGTTTGTTACTGATGTTTTAAGTTTAAGTAATATATACACAGACAGTTTGTTACTGTTTTTTTAAGTTTGAGGTACTGTCTATACTGTCTATACCATATAATGTTTTACTGTCCCAAAATCTTTTTTTTTGGCTGTCACAATTAATTAATTTTCGGACAGCAAACATTTTTTTATGAATTTTAAATAATTATTGTCCTCCATCTGCTCACAACACTGTTCGAACTGCGCCTGTGGCTACCACGACCAGAATTCACTGGCCGCAAACACAGTAGCCATCGGCGTCTATTTATTAAATTATTATTTTGTATTTTATTTGAATTCCGCGTGAACGTTGCATTTTGTGTCAACACCATTTACAGAAAATATTGGTGATTTTCTAAACGAATATCGGAGAAATGCGGCTATATATTTTGTCAATTTTCAACACCATTTACGGAAAAAAATTACTGATTTTTTAAAACAATATCGGCACAACTAAATACGGTGATAGAATTTGTGTCAACTTTTCAACACCATTTACGGAAATATTACTGATTTTCTAAAAACAATATCGGCGAAGGTGTACTGAACTACTCTTTATTTTAAATAACCAGCCGTCTAATAGATGTGTATAATCGAGAGTATATCGTTAATTGTCATGTTGTCTCCGACAGTGAGGTGTTGCGGCACACATCAAAACGACACGTCAATTTCAAAACATTGCCTAAGGGTCACAGCTGTGTGGTGTCATCAGATCAACACCTCGTCACACACAACTACGCATTATCGATTTTTTCCCCACACAAAGCGACGTGCATTTACAACTAGATCTGTGTAATGTGTCGGGTGTAGCCAAAGACCATACATAAAATCGTAATTAGTCACAGATGTAGCCTTAAAATATAATCGATTTCCTTAAATTCCGTCCGCATGTTGACAGATATTTCAGAGCAGACGTCCATCGTAATTTGCCGTTATTTATTTCCAAAATTAACCATAATATTCTGTAAATGGCGTTGAAAGTTGACAATAAATTAAGACCAGATCAGTACGTTAAATCGCTATCGACGACAACTGACGATCCGATGAGAGAGTAATACCGTTTAAAGCGTATCCAATGTTAAATATACATCGTTATTTTTTTATGACTTTTCGTAGTTTTTACCGAGAAATTCAAACCGTTTCCAATTATTGGGGAACATAATATCATGATTAGCACATCGTTTCACTAAGCGGGGGCTACTCAGGAAATGGGATCACACGGTCTATTGTTTACACTGGATTAATGGCGGCCTCCATGAGGTCTCAGGTAAATCTTATTTTTCAATAATACGACTGTGGTTTCTTCCTTTTAGTGATAACCATGTTCCAGCCGTTAACACTTATTTAGCAACATTATTAATATGTAGTTAGTCTGAACATTCTGCAGAGAAATCTGAATTGGACGGAATCGAGCGTTGTTTAAACTTAGTCCGGTTCATATGCACAGGTCAAAATATGAACTGAAAATGGCGCTTTGTGTGACAGAAATCCGTACGCGGACGAATATAAAAAAAATATTTTATTATATCACATACAGCGAAACAGCGGTAGCATCTACTGTTTTAATAATATGCATACATATTGTAATTAATGTTTAATAGTGATATACTTATGAATAATAATACGATACTATGGTTTATACTCCAGCACTATGTTTTTAGGCTGTGTGATTTGCCTCAATATAAACTGGATTAATTAATACTTATATTCATGCGCTTCATGACAACATCATTACATTTAAAATATACAAATATTACTTACAGGGGTACCGATATGATACATTTTAATAATATAAATATTGAAATACACATTACAATCGCTTACAATATAAGTTATTGATTGAAAATAGTCACTGCATCGTGACCTATTTGACCGCATTACCTATTGCGCGGCAACCTCACCAAACCCGCTGTTTACATAGGTAACCGGGGATTTGGTGAGGTAGGCTCGCTAATACAATGTTTGCGTAATGTATTTACTCCAGAGTTTAGATTTCCTGATGTAATACTTTATCTAGGACCTGGTGTAAGTTATGATAGTTGGATAAAAGCCTACGAATGCAAAGGACAGAAATCTTTCTTTCCTTATGAGTGGTTCGATTCTCCAGACAAACTGGATTACCCAGGAATACCGGATATAGAGAATTGGTATTCCAAACTATCTGGGAAAATGTTAATAGATGAAACAGAATTAAGTAAATGTCGTAGAATTTTCGAAGAAAATAATATGAAAACTTTTAGAGATTGGTTGAAATATTATAACGATTTAGATGTAGCACCGTTCCTAGAAGCGGTGGAAAAAATGTGTGAATTTTATAAACACAGAGGTGTGAATATTTTCAAAGATGAGGTAACACTACCTGGAGTAGCTATACAATATTTATTGAGAGGAACCATTAAAGAACAAAAATCTTCAAAGACGATTATACCGGTGGATGCTCTATATGCACCAAAAGAAGAAACATACGAAATGATGATGGACGCTCTAGTTGGCGGTCCATCAATAGTATTTACACGATATGCAGAAGCTGGTGTTTCAAATATTAGATCTAATTCCACAGGAATTAACAAACCTTGCAAGGCTGTTTTGGGGTACGATGCAAACGCGTTATATTTATCTACGTTAAATAAAGAGATGCCGTGTGGGATGAGAAACTATACACCATATAGATACCCACATAACCCTAAATTTATTAAAAAGTTTTGTAAAAGAGTTTTATCTGGAGACTGGTTTGGGTTTGCGGAGGTGGATATAGAAGTTCCACACAACTTAAAAGATAAGTTTTCTGAAATGTCCCCAATATTTATAAACAGAGTAAGTAGAGTTGATGAAGTTACCCACACACATGTTAAAATATTTAAACGATACTGGCCGAACAAGAGGAGATGGAAAAAAATTGGTGGGATCTATGACCGCCACTAAAGTATTGCTGTACGCGCCAATGTTGAAATGGTATTTAAAACACGGCCTGGAAATAACTGGAGTTCATCGTGTTATAGATTATATTAGCGGAAAACCATTCGAATGGTTCGCAAAAGAAGTTACAGCCGCAAGACGAACAGCGATGTAGAACCAAATAAGAAACCAGTAGCCGACATAATGAAATTATTAGGAAACTCGTGTTGTGGAAAAATGATAGAGGCAACGGAGAGACATTTAAATACGACATATACACAAACGAAACCTGTGTTGACAAAGCATTAAGATCGGCATTCTTTGACGATTTGGAAGAGATAGGAGATGCGTACGAAATATCTTCAAGAAAACCCAGGTGTGCGGTAAAGAGACCATTCCATTGTGGAATAGCGGTTTATCAACTAGCTAAATTTGAGAATGTGGAATTTTAATACGAATTTCTAGATAAATACATAAAAAGAGAAGACTTTGAATTAATACAGATGGATACAGATAGTATGTATATAGGAGTTAGTGGAAAAACGATAGAGGAATTGATTAGACCTAACTTACTAGACGAGTTTGAAAAAGAAAAAAAGAAATGGTTGGCTTGGGATAAATGGAGCGAAAGAGAGCCCGGACTTTTCAAAATGGAATTTAGCGGGGATAGGGCGATAGCGTTATCTAGTAAGTGTTATTTCGTAGAAAAAATTAATTTCACTAAAGATAATTTGGAACAAATTAAAATTAATAAAAACTCTGCGAAAGGAATGTCCAAGAGAACTAACAATTTAAATTGGGATAGATATAAACGAGTACTAAGTGAAATTACAGAAGATGGAAAACACATTATAGATGTAGCACAAAATAGAGGATTTAAAATGAAAGACGGTGTTATGAAAACGTACTGTCAACAAAAATTAGGACTCTCGGCATACTACGATAAAAGACGCGTGTTACCAGACGGAATACATACAGAACATCTCTAAAGAATCTGAAGATCCGGGGGTAGCTGGGTGTCAGAAGGCACCATAAGAAGTTCTTCGCGAACAAACCCTCGAGATGGCCCATCATCCAAATAGTAGAGCACGGGCTCATCAGGTTTGGTAATATATCAATCTAGATGATATACATTGAGAGACACACGGGATCAGTCGCGCGGCGGCTGCCACCTTCGAGCTCTCCGTTGATAGAGGTACCGACGTCAATATCTGATGGAAGCCGCTGCTCCTCTAAACCAACGGGTCGCCCGCGCGAGACGGCAGAGGGCTTGCTCGTCACCCTTTTTTTTAAACTTGATAGCATCTACAGGCTTCTTACCTATCAATCTGGTCACCTCTCCGTTCAGTGCGGAGACCACGGCGGGCAGTCTGGCCACCCACTCGGTCGATCGCGAATGAGGGTCTACAAGTTCTTTAGCGTATTGGTGTCCGAACAGTCTCTCAGCCAGGGTTCGATTGAAGCGTTCCACGATCCCCTGGTCCCGGTGGATGTTGACGCGGCCGCGTCTGATAGAAACTTTATGCTTAGACAATAGATGAGAGACCGCGCCCATGAACTCGCGGCCGGGAGCGACCTGGAGAAGATTCGGCCATTTGAGAGGACTCCTCTTATATATTCGGGAAAGAGCCTCGGCCACTTCCTTAGACTCTTTAGTGGCCAACGGCTCAGCCCCCTTATAACGACTCGCTACGTCAACGATGTCAGTGCGTTACTTGTACGTCTTGCGACCGACGCGATCGTGAGGTAGAAACAGGAGATCCGCTTGGTGAACTTGGTTCGGCACGGGCACGTCGAATTTCGGGCGCGGAATATTGTGAGGCGCGGGTAAATAGATCTGCCAGATGGCCTGCTTCTTGAGCCATTCCTTGACAGCGTTTTCTGAAACCTTGGTCGCCGCCGCGAGGTTCTTGATGGCCGCGAGTCCCTTCCAGTAGCCGCGTGGGCCATAGTATGTATTCGACAGCTTGCGCGTTAGTTTGGTATCAAGTGTGCGCGTGTTCATCGTATGCGAAGTATTCTAATATATCGGACAATCTCCAACATGCCCTCGCCAGTTCGTCCGGTAACTGCGTCGTTAATAATAAACCTTTGTTGGAAGTTTCGCTGCAGCCCCAATCGCGTTTGGGTTGGAACAGGAGATGGGAATCTAACTCGGAGGAATCTAAGATCCGCTTTGCGAAAAGGGTGGCCGCTTTTTCGTCTTCGCGCCACGTCTCGAGAGAATCTCGGGCCAGACGAATCATACTCTTTGCATCAGGTAAACGATGTTTTTGGGCAGTGTAGCCTACATCGATCATAGCGTAATAAAGTTCGTCAACTAACATCGTCTTCTATATATATATTTATATGTTTTTATATTAATTAAAATTATTATATAGTAGCCGACGAGCCCAACCACACCCATTCCCACGACGATGAACGCGATCTCGCGGTCCTTTTGGGCCTCTGACGGTACATAAAAATCTGAAAGTTGGGGCTCGGGATCCATTGGATCGAGACTTTTGTGCGGATATGCCAGCGCGTACTCGCGGTTGGCTTCTTCAACGTTCTGAAAAGTTTGCGCGGCGTGATTTTCGCGGCGCAGCTCTTTGTTGACCCAGTCCAGATGGGCGGTTCGTTATTTCGACCACGCTTCCTTTGCGCTATTGAGTTGTTCTACAGCTAAATCATGACGCTTACGCTCCTCATCCACGTTCGAGCTTTTCATTTTAGAGAATATAAAGTTGCTACCGCTGAACGCCAATGCGTTTACAAGCGCATCACCTACTATTACTGCGATTGAAGCCATTTATTTCCATATATTAACTGGTAGAATTCCAGCTTTAACTAGATAATCTCGGGTCCAAACTGCGGCCGCTACATCTAAGGTCGCGAGCCCTACGTCTCTCACAGTAAAGTCCAATTTGGGAGCGGTTCCTCCTAGGGCCATCTTTGATAGTCGAGCATACCCGATACTGAAACCCGATATCACCACGGCGTGATAAAGCGCATTCACTAACATTTTACCATCTTGTTCAGCCATTATTGCATATAAAAAGGGTCGCGATCAATGTTTAAATGGGGCGCATCCAAATTCAACATTGTTGATGATTGGTGTTTCGTAACTTTCTTCTGAACACTGGCTGGTTGTTTTTTCGGGTATTTCCACACGCACAGGGCACCAACAACTGCCAGACTACCACCAACAAACCAACTCCAATTCGTGAATTGGGGTTCAGTCCAACTCCAACGGGATTTGGTATTGGGTGACAAATTCAAAGAATTTGGGTGTGCTTCTAATTCGTGAATAATTTGGGGTGTTGTTGCACTCAACCCAATCGGGATTGAAGTTGAACCCGATTGCTCTGTCTTCAGATGTTTTGCTGTCTCCGTCCCCGATTGCAACGACTGTTTTAGCCTCTCGAAGCTCGGCGAGTATTTTATCTTGTTTAACTTTTCGGGTGGCAGCCGCCGCCCGCCCAGCTGCCTGTCTTTTGGGATGTTTTATATGCGGTATGACATCCAGTGGCGGAGTAACACTCTGGTTCGATTGTGTTGGAGCAATCTGGTTCAACTCCGTCACTCTCGCGGGTGTGTCTTGTGTCATCATTTATAATATTAATATTAGAGCTTATAGTTCGTGGGCATATATGTCCAAATTGACAGTGTTTACCCGTGGTCAACGCGGTTGTCAGCGGAGCTAAGTACATTCCAAACTTGTGATAAATTGAGCAGCAGGCTGTTCTAAGAGTGTGACCTATAAAAGGGTCAGTCTCTATATCATCAATCAACCCCGCGGTGTTTGGTATAGGGAGAAGTATACTAACGGCGGTTGCGTACAAATGAATAGCCGCCGATCCGAGAGTTTTTGTCATCTCCGCTCCCAATTTGGATTCGTATCGCGCATACATTTTATCGATCTCCGCATCTGACATCTTATCCATCTGAAAAACAAAAAAGAGAGACGCCTACCGAGATAATGCTCCGATTGTCCCCCAACAACCAGCGCAGCTAGCCGCTCTCGTCGCGCCGCATTTTCATTTTCATTCGAGTCGTTGCACTCAACCCAATACCAACCCCCGATTCCGATTGCTCTGTCGGATCATTATTGTTGGCAGTCGGAGTTGAGGTTTCTTCTATTAGCTGATCGAGAAGTTCGTCGCAGTTCATTTTTCTTAAAATTAATTTAAAACTATTCTAACAAGTCTCATCACTTTAACATATTGCCAAGCGCACCACCCGATACTTATGATCACCATTATGCTCGCAACAAAGCTCGCAGCGGAGCACCAAATTGTTAACATTGTTAACCTTGTTCATTCATTTGTTCAGCATTTGTTCGCATTGCTAAGCTTTGTTCAGCAATTGCTAAGCATTTGTTCAGCAATTGCTAAGCATTGTTAAGCATTGTTAAGCATTGCAATAGCTTATTACTTTGTAATTTTCCTAATTTTTCAAAATTATTAATTAATTGATAACTTTATAAGCAGTTGGTTGATCAGTCTTTAGCAGAAGCTTGGCGTGCTTAGTTTTGGAAAGCATCTGTCGAACCTCCAGGCGCTCCTCGCGCGTTGGGATAACGTCATTCTCTCGAAGACAGTCATCGAATGAGTCTCGGTCCTTGCAGTGAAAGAGGGCGACCCATTTCGTTTGCTCGCGCAGATCCTTGAGGACGGCGTTGTATTTTTGAGTGGAGATCCATACGCTTTGCCTCGCATGGCGGCCAGATAATGCGAGGTCGGAGAGCATGTCCTTCTTTTTGGTCATCGCCGCCTTGGCCGAGCAATCGTCAATCACATATAGGGTGGGCTCACCCTGGAATCTTTGGTATAAACCACGCAACCAATCGTGAAGCCTATCACCCGGGTCAATAACGTATACCTCAGGGTCGGTCCATATCCACGGGCGCCGCTGATAAGTATCGTTGTGCCGCACAGTGGGACACAGGATCACAATGTGACGAATGGCATCGCGGTAGGACTCCTCGAGCAAGTCGAGGATGAAAACCGTTTTTCCACATCCTGTCTGCCCACATATTATGGCAGAGTGAGCATCTCCAATCGTGAATTGGTATTGATTGCTATTTATTTCTTAATTAATTCTTTAGAATTATCAAAATTAGTAGATCGCTGATACGTATCGACCATCTTCGATGTTGAGTTTTGCGTCTGTAATTATATATAAGTACACGTTCAATGGCCCATTTCCATCCGCCTCTTTGGTTATCTGGATCGTCACACCCTCGCTAGCGTTCTCAACTTGGCGTCCGCTACCGTGTATTTGGTCGTCGTCGCTGGCTCGCATGTCTAGCCATAACGCGTATTTGGTATTCAGGAACTCCGCGAGGAGACGGCCGAGAGATGCAGGTCTTTGGCAACTGCTGCAACCTCCGGCGAGCGCTTAGAGTCGGCAGCAAACTGCTTTCTTACTTCATCCCACTGCTGGTGCGCGCGAAGACCCGCGCTGTAGAGTTGATTGGGGATTCCCTCGATCGTCACCACTACCTTCGTGATTTTGGGGTTATAGAATTTGTCGGTTTTTCTAGCACCGAACGCGAACCGAGCATCCTCAAACAGCATCAGTATACCTTTCATAGAGCGGGCGGGTACGTTGACGTTAATATTCCACAATGTGTCGCCTTTGTCTTTCGTCATCTTGCGATGGCGAAGAACTCGGTCGTAAAGTATGGCAACGCGCCCGGCGTACTGGGTTCTGATCAATCGCGCGGGTTCGGGCATCGTGACCAGAGGCTATCATGCCCGTAGCTTTTGGGGAATCAGCTGCCGGATTACTTCCTGGCCTTTGGGGTTTCAAAAATGTCCAAGCTTTAATCGCAAGTAATATACCTAGTAGTGTCACTCTCGGAATCTCAAAAGCCACGGGGATTGCGACATTGGACGTTGATAAAAAAATAGAGATCACTCCGGGGTTGGCCTCAATGTTAGGATTTAAATATGACCACCATGAGGATGAAGGGCGACTGGTCCGGGGGACCTTTGTCTTCCCGAGGGTTATCACAGAGGCGATACCCCAGTAACTTCGCCTTCACGAAAACTCTCAGGGTGCACCTTGATCGGGTGAACACATCGTACAACACGGTAAGACGGATCCCCCAGCACATTACTGAAAACTGTGCCCGCCAGCGACTGTTTCTATGGCGAGACTGTGACCTTAGACTTCCCACACCCCGAGATGAAAGTTTTGGAATCGGGACACATCCACGAGTTGAAATTTCTATTCTTGATGATAAAGGGAGAGAGTTGAAGAACGATTACCCGATTTCGGTCGTCCTAGAAATTTCAAATTAATTGAAAAAATTAAGAAAATTATTTCCAGGCGGACCTTACGGAGGCTTATGATGCGTTGCTCTTAAAGGACTCTCTCAGCAAAGAAGCGGCACTTACCGAACTAGATGGGAAAATAACCAAATTTCGAAAAGAGAGCAGGTCGGATATTGATAAAGTCCGAGCAGACCGCCAGGCGGCCCTTACGTTGCGCTTAGAGGACTCTCTCATTAGAGATGCGGCATTTACCGAACTAGGTAAAAAAATAACCAAATTTCGAAAAGAGGCAACGTCGGGTATTGAGAAAGCCCGAGAAGACCACCAGGCGGACCTTATGGAGGCTTATAGGGTGTTGCGCTCAGAGGACTCTCTCATAAGAGAAGCGACACTTACTGAACTAGATAAAAAAATAACCAAATTTCGAAAAGAGACCCGGTCGGGTATTGATAAAGTCCGAGAAGACCACCAGTCGAACCTTGCGGAGGCCATTGCGGAGGCTTATGATGCGTTGCGCTTAGAGAACTCTCACAGCAAAGAAGCGACACTTACCGAACTAGACGAAAAAATAGCCGAATTTCTGAAAGAGACCAGGTCGGGGGTTGAGGGGGTCCGAGAAGACCACAAGGAGGCCATTGCAGAGGCCTATGGGGCGTTGCGCTCAGAGGACTCTCTCAACAGAGAAGCGGCACTTACTGACATATACGAAAAAATAACTGAATTTCGAAAGGAGGCTCGGTTGGGGGTTGAGAAAGCAAGAGAAGACAACCAGGCGGCCCTTGCGAAGGCTTATGAGGTGTTGCGCTCAGAGGACTCTCTCATCAGAGAAGCGGCGGTTGCCGAAGTAGACGGGAAAATAACCGAATTTCAAAAAGATGCCCGGTCGGGTGTTGAAAAAGTCCTAGAAGGTCACCAGGCGACCATTGTGGAGGCTTATGATGTGTTGCGCTTAGAGGACTCTCTCAGCAGAGAAGCGGCACTTACCGAACTAGATGGAAAAATAACCGAAGTTTCCGATAAACTGAAACATGATCGTATAGCCGCGACCAAAGCTCTTGAGGAGGCCTCTTATAAGATTCGTACTGAGACCCATATCTCTCTCGAGGGGCTTACCGGAATAGTGCGAACAATGAAAACGCTAAAACGTGCCATAACAGTTTGGGCGGAGAAGCGGGGCCCATTGGTTGCGGGGCACTATGAATATTCGTTTCGGTGCCAAAGCGAGTAATAAATGTGGGGATACGCTATGACAATTGCAGGTGAAGTTGTCCGAATGGCGGTCTGCTCGGTTAATGGTAGTGGTAAACCTGTGGGCGCGGTCGCGATAAATATTGTAGTAGATGGGGAAGAAGGGGGTTGGAGTCAATAAAATCGCTGGAGATAGTTTCGACGGTGGTTGAGTTCTCCGTTATGATCGAATTAGACTTTCCAAAGGTAGTGTTATTAACTTTGTTACGAAAATCGGTGACCCAGAGAGTTCTTCCACTATTGTCTCATTGTTAATTGAACTTAATTTGTAAAATACTAATATATTGAAATAAATTTGTAAAATTTAAATATGAACGAATCACCATATCCAACTCTCAATACCACTCCACCAACACTGTACCAACTCTCAATACCACTCCATCAACACTGTATCCAATTAACGAAAGAAGTTCAGATTTTAGGTTGAATAATATCGTCGCTATGCAGGATATTTTAGTTAGAGAATGTGCAAATAGAAAAAGACACGCTAACAAATAAGCGCGCGGCGAACATAGCTGAAGCATCTAGTACGGTTCTGGCAAGTTTATCTGTAATGAGTGGTGCGGGGACTGCTGCAACGCTATCTACAATTGTAACGGTTCCACTTGCAGGGGTTTTGAGTGGAATTACCGTTTTTATCTGGAATACTTTATATGGTAATTAGGGCGGCGGGTGGAAAACTCGAGAAAAAAAGTAGAAAACATGATAGAATATCCGTTCTCGCTAGGTCTAAGAAAAATAGCATCGACGTTATGGTGTCCAAAGCGTTGGCCGATAAGAAAATATCAAATTTAGAGTTTGAATCCGTGGTGGAAGAAATGGGGAGATATGAAGTATTAAAAAATGATATAAGAATCAAGGCGCGCGCCACCATGCCCAAAATTGAGTGTACTGATTGGGATAAATTTAGGGTAAAACTTGGAAATAAAGTCGGAGGAAATGTTACAGCACCATTGTGATATTTTATAAAATAATTAAAAAAAAAAAAAATTAATTTTCTAATTTTCTTAATTTTCCTAATTTTGAAAAAATTATTAATTATTAATTATATTGGTGCAGTAAACAAATTTACATACCTATACAACATATGTTTTTCACTGAGAATTACAAATTCAGTCGAGGATTACACTGTACACACCGTCTGTGTAATTGATACACTCGGCTATCAATTTACGCATGGGTCATAACCGGTGTAATTTATACACTCGGCGAAGTTTACCTCGGCTATCAATTTACATGGGCCATAACCCGTGTAATTGAAACATTGTCGTTACAACATAAATTAATTACTATGTAATAATAGGGGGTGTTCAGCTTTTTTTAAATTATTAAAAAAAATTATAAAATTAATTATAAAATTAACAAAATAACGAACCATCACATGTTTTCTTTCGCCAATAGGTATTAATAAATAATTATAATTTGCACATCATTTGTATGTTGTATAGGAAACTGATGAGTAAATATATGTTGTTGACCTTACAACAATTGTCTCATCTCGTGCATGCCATGTTGTTGATCCGGTATGACGTCCGTCTCGTCTGTTTAATGGTAGCAGTCTATGCATATGTGTGTATTTGGCGATGTAATTGTGTAGCTCAAAGGTGCCGGCCTAAAAGATTTCTGCCTAAGAGCTTTGCAATTTCGGAAACCAAATTCACACATAGGCTCGCCTTACTTCGCTGGTTTCTCTTAATAGAGGAATTGGCAATGGGGTTCAAGGCGACCCAGAATGTGAGCCAACAGATGCGTGGGCTTAAGAAAGGTACCAACACCCCAGTGGCTGGGTGCCGGCTAGAAATCTGCCCAGTCGCTGGGGGTGTTGTGCACGAGTGGAGGCTTTTGCTATTTTTTTTTTTTAATTTTTACAAATTATTAATATCTTTATAAGCGATATCGTAGAAATGTATATTCGTAAACGAATCGTTGGGTTTTAACAATTTTATAATATACACCTTAGTTTTATATCCGATACGCATTATCAGTCTTAATGTTTGTATTTGCCTCTTGTATAGTTCACATAATTGTCGGTATAATATTGTAAATGCAACGTTTTTATCGGAGCGTAATAAATTACGCTGATATTTCATGTATTCGATATCGCCTAGTGTTCTCATTTTATAGAATTTATATACAGGATCATAACCCCCGTAAGCTTCGTAAACTTCTTCAACACAGTCATTAAAAACTTTCAAATCCAATTGAATTGTATTATCCATTTTCTCTAATAATATTGGTAGTTGTTTTTTTCTGTTCAATTTCCAATTTCTAATAATAATTTTCCAATTTCTTCGTTAAAAGCGATATTGTAGAAACGCATATCCGTAAACGAATCTTTGATTTTAAACTGTTTTATAAAATTAGTTTGATAATGTTTCGGTAGTGTTTCTCCGATCCTATTTAGTCGCTTCATTACATAAATTTGATACTTATACCGGCGACATAA
Organism: Conchocele bisecta; assembly: GCA_029237695.1. Classification (NCBI taxonomy): domain Eukaryota; kingdom Metazoa; phylum Mollusca; class Bivalvia; order Lucinida; family Thyasiridae; genus Conchocele; species Conchocele bisecta. The sequence continues at coordinate 36,055,320 of CM055275.1, forward strand.
TTGCCGGTTTAATATTGTAAATGCAACGTTTTTATCGCAGCATAATAAATTACGCTGATATTTCATGTATTCGATATCACATAGTATTGTCATTTTACCGTGTTTTAATACTGTAGAAACAGCAGCGTAAAATTCTTCATCAAAGTCATTACAAAATTCCAATTCGTTGCGTATTTTATTATCCATTTTGTTATATATTATAACCTATAAATTTATATGTTCAATTGGACGTGAAAAAAACATAAAACATTTATGACACCAATATAATTGGAGGAGAAAAATGGGGTGTTGGAATATAAACTATCACTCGTGGGCACATCCAATCGTGAATTGGTATTGCAATTATCTCAAAAATTCATAAATTTGCTGTCGGGAAAACATTATGTTTTTTTCACGACCAATTTTGGATTTTTCGGGGGTGGTGGGGGACAATTTCCTCGTTAACCAATTTTTGATTTTTCGGGGGTGGTGGGGGTTTTTGAGGGTAGAGAGGGTTGTAAATGATATCAACGTAGGTGGTATCATTTTGACTCCCTTACTACTACTTTATTTTATAAAGTTTTTTTTTAAACTTCACAACAAAACATAGATTTCACAATTTTTCCTTACTGGTGTACATGTATATCGAAAATGCAAACTTATCTGCCCTGTATCATAGTTTCTGGTAGTATTATGTACTTGAATATAACCCATGTTTTTGGAAAGTTCATCAAATAAAATTCTTTAATTGTGTGATTGATTGACATATGACACACCATGTGATTTTGTACCTAAGAACATGTGCGATTTTGTACCTAAGAACATGTACGATTTTTCATGAAAAATATTTACAATATTTTCTGTATTGGACGTCGAATGTTGGTGATTCCGCATTTGCTATGAAAATTTCTTAATCTTTTGACGTAGTTTACAGAAAATATCACAGTTTATGTAAATATATTTCATGAAAAATCTCACATGTTCTTCTGTACAAAATCACACGGCGTGTGTCATCTGTGACTGGAGAGATGGGGCTTAAGGGATTTGGGACCAGTGTAACTCCTGATCACACTCTTGTAGCCCGATAGCGATCTATATTGCTTGTTTGAAGCTTAACGGGTGTTTCATTGATGGAATGGCGCACAGTTCAAATCTTGACCAGACTGCGGGTGACAGAGGCTAATCTTGATTGACACTAGTCGTAAAACCCATAAGCCCCATTTCTCCAGTTACAGCCACATGCCATTTACATTGCATGATGCTAACATTTATATATTGCATGATGCTAACATTTATATATTGCATATCTGAGACACAGTCCCATTACTACAAATTCAAATGACATTATTCAGTATGAACTTGATGATTTATGAAATAGTAGGGAAAGTGTGAAACATAATATACATATATTATGCCCCACCACGATAGTTACACACCTGAAACTTGGTATGTAGCTTCCTTATCATGAGTAGATGCTTTGTTATTTACGTTGTGGAGTATGTTCCTGCCGTTGCCTAACCCAAATTTTCTATCTGTAACACAGGGCGACTTATACCTGCGTTACAGACAGAACATTTGGGTTAGCCGTTCCCTTGTATATAATTACATTTGTGTTTAAATGTCTGACATTCTTCTGAATCTTAATGGCATGTCTAACCTACGTGAGCATGGAGAGGGCATGTGCTATTTTTACCTCACTTTATTTTTACCGCAATGTGTCCGTCGTCCTCCGGCGTCGTCGTCCGTGAACATTTTCAAGCGTCCATTGGGCATATAGTCACCAAACTTCATGATCATGGTCCTTAGGTAGGGGGATTACAAAATTGTAAAAATTACAAAATTGTTAAAATGACGTCATTACGTAATCCAAGATGGCCGCCGTCTAAAAATAGCACAAATTCTCCAAAAATCTTCTTCTCAAGAACCGCCAACCGGATTTCGACAAAACTTGGTAGGAATGATCGATGTATAATGCTCTTTCAATGTTGTTAAAATGGTGACCCCGGGGTCAAAAATGGGCGTGGCCCGTGGGGTCAGATTTTATTTGTGACCTAATATGGTCATGTCATATATCAAATAGAAGGTATCAACGAGGCGATCACTCTGGTGCATTTTTTGTCGAAATCGGATGGTTATGTCATCCAAGATGGCCGCCGATATGTCAAAAGGTCGTTCTTTTATTAAAGATTTCAAAATTCTTCTTCACATGAACCGCTTGGCTCATGGTAGCCAAACTTAAAAGTTATGGTCCATGGGAAACTTGCTAGGTTGATCGATTTACAATGCTCTTTCAAAGTTGTTAAAATGGTGACCCCGGAGTCAAAAATGGGCATGGCCCGTGGGGTCAAATTGGAGCTAAAATTTATTTTTGACAGAATATGGTCATGTTATATATGATCACATCGAAGGTATCAACGAGGCGATCACTCTGGTGCTGATGTTATGTGCTTGTACAAATGTACATACTGATGCATGACCTGCATGCCCCATGTGTTCAAACACCTACTTTCAATCATATAAATGTGCGATAGGTGATATTCTTACATGCACATGTACACAGGGCTCTAGATAAGGATTTATTGATTGAGTATTTTTACTCCATGATATTTTTTTCAATTGGGTATTTTCAATTATCAATTGGGTACCTTACAACCGTTACCCCATTGTGTAAAATTGAATAGGGTATTTTCCAATTCTGGTTTCAAAATGTGCAATAAACATGGCTACACAAAACATTGAATACGTACATGTGACATCTTTTAAGTGTTAGTTAAAACTAATTAGAAATTATGTTTAATTGGGGCCTTTGCTGCGTCTTTTCTCCACATTTTGTCAACGACATATTTACCGCGGTCTGTCAAATCTTAAACAATAACATCCAAAGTATATCCGAATGAAAACAAACTTAGTCTATTTGCACGAACTCGTACGTTTCGCATCACAAACGTTTCGGACCATGGTCGAGTCGGCCATATCCTTATTTTTTTCACATCTCAAAGCAATTACTTACGCGTCGTCACCTGCGAACACTGCGTATTAAATGGCGAATTAAACAAAGGAATCGCCATTATCAATCGTAATCGACCGACCGGAAATTGATATGAAGTGCTTTTCACCAATACCGTCACCGTGTAATCTGCTAAAAAATAGTGACCGTGCGTATCCTATTTATAAAACATCCATAGACGCTTATTATATGTATAGTTGCATCATCGATATAGACGCTTATTGTAACCAAATACGACAGATAGGCTAGCGGTGATTTTGTGGCTGATTTTCCCATCGACCGCTTTGGCATTTTTCAATAATTTTATTGAAAACAGTCCTTGTAAAATTATCAGTACGCATATATTTTCAAGCCAATTGATTAATCGATGTTTTAATTGGGTTTTGGTAGCATGGCTTTCAATTTTAATTGGGTTTTCAGATTTTTTGATTGCGTATTTACGCAAATACGCAGCTTCTCAAGGCCTCTGTGTAACAGTACATATTCCGTTTGTACCAGTATATACATAGATAACTACAAACTGTCTACACATTGCATGTTCCACTTTTGTAAGACTGATGTATTTTTAGTTTGTAACTTTGGATTACACCAACATTGTAAATAGACAGCTTAAGGTGTGATCGGAACTGGTGTATAACAATCGTTTTTCACATTGCAATACTGCAAATGAAAGATGTGTACAAACTCATATTTGTGCAAAGTGTATCCTATTTTTGCAAGTTTAGCATCAGTTTATAGCTTAGAATACCTATAATGAGAAATCACATGCACACATTGTGAAAATGCATGTTGTAGGCTTTTATAAACATGTGTAAGAAATTAATTTAAGATAATGTAAAATCATTACTAATGGTCCGATTTGTGCCAATATTAGAATCAAAATACTCATTGCTGATCAAAACTTTCAACTATTTTATTTATTTTTCCGTAAGAAGTTAGACGAGACTTATATTACGTGAAATTATTATTTTAGATTTTATTTTTAAAAACAGTCCAGTACAATGTCTGCATCTACCTAGACTTTGTAATTGCTAGGAAACAAAGTTATCAATTTAGCTGTCCAAACTTAAATCGAGGCAATCAGCTTAGTTTATGATTGCATCTGTTAGACAAAGCCCATGAATCTTTGGAGGCTATTAACATTATCATTAATGTCAACACCTTTCATTGCCGCCAAAACTGAAGAAAACATAATTTATGAATGTTTATGCTTGGTTATATCACTGTGGTTTCATTGGGTGACCAGTTCCGATATCACGTGATTTGCAGGATACGCCAATTTGATTGGTGGAACATGAAAATTCTCATGATCTGTGAAAATTTAGGGAGAGATTCTTGTTTAAAATATTCGGCAGTTGCAGTTTGTAATCCGAAGAGTAATAAAGGTTTGGAAGATAACGAAAAGTCTCTTTCGATTTTTTAGGTGAGTGAAAGTTTTCATATGTCCTCTGTGTTGATAGTTACTTGTACTTTTACTTTGTATGTTATGAAATATGATTTACCTTTGTCATAGTGTGTTATGGAATATGAACATTATAACTGTACATGTTGCTCTAGTTTAAATGTTTTTGAGAAACCAGAATGCAGACAGCGAAAATGAAATAACCTATTAAGGCATGCTTTGTACTTTTAGTCGGCAATGTCCGCAGTAATTTCGATGTCACTGAAATTTGCAATTTATGGTCTTTTTCATATGTTTACGAATAATACGTAATTTAATGGTACAAAAATACATGTAACTTAACAATAGAAAGGATCAGCTATTGGATTGTTTTGCCTGATTACTCATGATATTGCACATCACAATTAGTTGTCTGTAGCCTATAACTGGTCTTCTGGCTATTCACAGTTATCGTCCTTAGTAACTCTCTAAATAGGAGATAGACTCGTGCAAAAGTTGAACTTTTGAAACTTTAACCAGTTGTTAAAACTTAAATACTTAATTACAAAACAAATAGTTACCACCTTTAGGAGAAATTCAATTAATGATGTATCCAAATGTGGACTTTGTACGCCTGTTCAATATTGCTATATTATATGTCGATTGTTGTCTTTCCTACAAGTCAATAATTTCAGAGTGGCGTCCCCTAGTGAAGAAACAACATGGTTTACCTCAATTGATGATACATATTTACCTGAAGGGGCTGATTTAGTTAAGCAATTGTTACATCATTTTCTGCTGTCTCTCAAGGTATAATTGAAACATTTATTTAATAATGTCAATGCTGTACACGGATACTGTAGGATCATGTATATTCCATTTATCACATCTTTGAGCTTGCCTGTTTTGCATTTGCTACAGAATAAGATTGTTGATGTGTGGACACACACAGTCAACAAGGCGAAAGTTTAATATACTGCTACATGTGTATATATCATATTTTAGATGGGAGCACGCGATGGGTAATTTAACGATCGGGGTTCATCCTTACCTGAATCCTGACTGGAGACCTGGTTTGGCCCTCACATACGTCTTTGGCATGTTGTATGTGACAGTTGAATCTGGTTATACCCCTTATGTGAGTATTACGATATTTGTAATCCCATTTTAGGGGAAGGGGCCAAGTGACTTGGTGTGGTATGGACCTGGCACCAGGTCAGATTAATTATTCTAATTTCAGGGCTGAATATATTTGTTCCGTTCTGATTTTGGGACTTTACCCCCAATGCAGCAGCTTAAAATTGGATCGAACCCGTTTGCCCGGCCTTACATGACCTTAGCTGTTGATAGGCCGTTAAACACTAATAAACAAACAAACCAACAACTATTTTTGGGGTGGGTGGCAGGTGGGAGCACGCGATGGGTAATTTAACGATCGGGGTTCTTCCTTACCGGAATCCCGACAGGAGACTTGGTTTGACCCTCGCATACGTCTTTGGAATTTTGTATGTGACAGTTGAATCTGGTTATACCCCTTATGTGAGTATTATGATATTCGTAATCCTATTTTAGGGGAAGGGGCCAAGTGACTTGGTGTGGTATGGACCTGGCACCAGGTCAGGTTATTCTAATTTCAGGGCTGAATATATTTGTTCTCGATGTAAATATTCCGTTCTGATTTTGGGATTTTCCCCCCAATGCAGCAGGTTAAAATGGGATCGAACCCGTTTGCCCGGCCTTACATGACCTAAGCTGTTGATAGGCCGTTAAGCACTAATAAACAAACAAAACCATTTTTGGGGAAGGGGCCAAGTGACTTGGTGTTGTATGGACCTGGCACCAGGTCAGGTTATTCTAATTTCAGAATGTTGATAGGCCGTTAAGCACTAATAAACAAACAAACAAATAAACTATATGCATTACAAGCTTGCACGCCTTGTAAAGTATACGCACTATGTCTCATAACCAATAGTTCTCTGGTATTTATATAAATGCCAATGCAGCCTTACACGGCAGTTGTTTAAATAATGATATATAGGCACATGCCATGCCAATATTACTGGTAAATCATAGTCGGTCAGTTGGCTAAGTCTGGATTGGAAATTACTGCACCACATCCTTAGGAAACAGTAATCAAGCCAATTCCCAGTCTTAAATATAAGCTACAAATTTACTGTGCCATAAACTACATCTATATTAAACGGCTCTGAGTAACATGTATACACAGTCCCTGTTTCAATATGAAGTTCACATAGCCATTACTAAGGATTAAACTAATTAAACAAACCAATAGGGATTCCGCAAAACATAACATCTCTGCACGCACTAAGGTTCAAACTAATGTCATTTGTCTGCAGCCGTTTAATAAATTACCTGGTTTATAATGTGAGCTAAGATAGTCGTGTGTGTGTATTTAACTCTTTTATATTCAGATCGCCTGTGTTAACATATTCTCATTAGTATTTGTATGGAATATCTGGATTGACTGTTATATGATGGACTCTGTTGACTATAATGCCATCACACTACTTCGAGTTTTACTTAGAATGAATGGAAAATGGTCCGAGTATACAGCATTAATTGATAAACATGCCCCGAGTTAATTTTCCCCATAAGAAGTCATCGAGTACCACCTGTCATGGCAGTTATAGTCGTGATGGTCCATACAACATATCTATATCATGCACGTATGTTGAAATGTTACACTTGTTTAAAATATTCGGCATTTGCAGTTCGCATGCTGAAGAGTAATAAAGGTTTTGAAGATAACGAAATCTCACTTTCGATTTTTCAGACCTCAGCTAATTCCCCAAAGCACACCCCACACACAGGCTCGCAATACATTTTTTGTCGAAATTGGATGGTTATGTCATCCAAAATGGCCGCCGAAAGGTCAAAATGTCGTTCTTTTATTAGAGATTTCAAAATTATTCATCCCACGAACCGTGGGTGGTCGGGCGAATGAGACGGCTTAAATTAACGGTATTAGTTCCTCATAGGAATCACAATTTGCCTGGTTTGGCCCTTAGGTACGTGTTTATGCCCCACCACGATAGTGGAGAGGGCATTTAGTGTTACCCTTGTCCGTCCGTCCCGTCCGTCCCGTCCGTCCCGTCCGTCCCGCCCGTCCCGTCCGTCCGTCACAAAACTTTAACGCTCGGATAAATGTATCATAATTTCTTCATCCTTCGACCGATCTGCTTCATATTTCATATACACATTGCTCTAATGGTCCCCTAGTGCCAAATCCACGTTCGTCCTGCCCCTGCCAAGCCCAGGGTCAAGGTCACATACTTGGTGCTCCAAAAACTTTAACGCTCAGGTAAAAAATAAATTTGACTTGGAATTTGGCCTCATTAATAACCAAAGCGATATGTGGGGCATCCGTGTTCTATGAACACATTTTCTAGTTATATTTGGCTCTTTAGTTACCTGGTAGTTGAATTGGGTTATTGTCCATTATAAAAGTAATAAGATTATTACTGATCCTACTGCTTTTGGGAGGGGCCAAGTGATTCTGGTGTGGCGAGGACCTGGCATCAGATCAGGATTATTCTGATTTCAGGGCTGAATATATAGTTTTGTTATTGTAAATATTCAGTTCTGATTTTGGGATTTCCCCCCCCCATTTGTACATGTACTTGAACATGTACATGTACTTGTACAGGTAATATATGGGAGTTAGTACTAAACCCATTGACCCGGCCTTAAATGACCTTAGCTGTTGATATGTCGTTAAACCCCAACAAACAAACAAACAAACAAAAACTATAGTGCTCCAGATCAGGTCATACATTGCTTTGTATAGTTTTTGTGAATAATTAGTCCAATACAGATCTGTATAGTCTAACCAGGGCATAAACTGGTCACTATCGCATTTGTAACTAGTGATCCAGATCAGGGCATACACTGTCCACTAGTTTTTAGCTCGCCTGCCCCCGGCGTCGTCGGCGTCGTCCACAAACTTATCGTTGGGTAAATGTCTTATAACTGCTGTTATGGAACACCTTGTTATTTCATACATGCATTCCTCAGATGACCCTCTATCATGCTGTAGCAAATCCATGACCCACCACCCAGCCATTACCCCAAGGTCAAGGTCACAAACTTGGCACATTCATAAACTTAACGTTGGGTAAATGTCTTAAATTTATAACTTCTGTTTCCTTTCATGGAACACCTTGTTATTTCATACATGCATTCCTCAGATGACTCTCTATCATGCTGTAGCAAATCCATGACCCACCATCCAGCCCTCACCCCAAGGTCACGGTCACAAACTTGGCACATTCATAAACTTAACGTTGTGTAAATGTCTTATAACTTCTGTTTCCTTTCATGGAACATCGAATGGTGATGGGGCATATAGTGTTACCAGCGTCCGTACGAACGTACGTACGTCCAGAAACCTTAACGCTCGGGTAAATGACATACTTTTTGTTTCATTGCTCCGATCTGCTTCACATTTCACACACGCATTGCTCCAATGGTCCTCTACCGCCCTGTGACAAATTCACATTCATCCCGCCCCCGCTAAGCCCTGGGTCAAGGTCACAGACTTGGTGCGTTCGAAACCTGAATTCTCGGGTAAATGGCTTATAATTTCTGTTTCCTTGCTCCGATCTGCTTCACATTTCACACACGCATTGCTCCAATGGTCCTCTACCGCCCTGTGAAAAACCCACATTCGTCCCGCCTCGCTAAACCCATGGTCAAGCTCACAGACTTGGTGCGTTTCAAACCTTAGCGCTCGCGTAAATGGCTTATAATCAAATATGCCTCGTTTTCTTTGGCTGCCAGCGGTGGCATTCGTGTGCCAATATGCCACATTTCTAGTTTACTAGTGTTTTTGTGTTATATCCTAATGTTTTTCTTAAATCCGGGTTTCTTGTGGCCATTGTTTCCTAGAGTTTTGTATTATTTCCTAGTGTTTTTGTGTTATTTCTTAGTTTTTTTGCATATCTGGGTTTGTTCTGGCCATCGTTTCGTAGTGTGTTTGTGTTATTTCCTAGTGTTTCTGTCAATCCGGGTTTGTTGTGGCCATTGTTTCATAGTGTTTTCTGTCATTTCCTATTGTTTTTTACAAATCCGTGTTTGTTGTGGCCATTGTTTCCTAGTGTTTTTGTCTTCTTTCCTAGTGTGTTTGTGTCATTTCCTATTGTTTTTTACAAATCCGGGTTTGTTGTGGCCATTGTTTCCCTGTGTTTTTGTGTTATTTCCTAGTGTTTTTTTTAAGTCCGGGTTTGTTGTGGCCATTGTTTCCTAGTGTTTTTGTCTTATTTCCTAGTGTTTTGTGTCATTTCCTAGTGTTTTTACAAATCCCGGTTTGTTGTGGCCATTGTTTTCTTGTGTTTTTGTGTTATTTCCTAGTGTTTTGTCTTAAATCCGGGTTTGTTGTGGCCATTGTTTCCTAGTGTTTTTGTGTTAATTCCTAGCGTTTTTCCTCAATCCGGGTTTGTTGTGGCCATTGTTTCCTGTGTTTAAGTCATTTCCTAGTGTTTTTACAAATCCGTGTTTGTTGTGGCCATTGTTTCTTTATGTTTTTGTGTTATTTCCTAGTGTTTTTCTGAAGTCTGGGTTTGTTGTGGCCATTGTTTCCTAGTGTTTTTTTGTGTTATTTCCTGTAATCCGTTGTCCATGTTTCCTGTTTGTTGTACCTAGGTTTTTGTGTCTTTCCTAGTGTTTTTACAAATCCGGTTTGTTGTGCCATTGTTTCCTTGTTTTTTTTTGTGTTATTTCCTGTGTTTTTTCTTAAAGTCGGGTTTGTTGTGGCCATTGTTTCCTATGTTTTTTGTGTTATTTCCTTAGTTTTTTTTGTAAATCCGGGGGCTTGTTGTGGCCTTGTTTCAGTGTTTTTGTGTTACTAGTGTTTTTGTGTCATTTCCTATGTTTTTACAAATCCGGGTTTGTTGTGGCCATTGCCTTGTTATTTCCATAAGTGGGTTTGTTGTTATTTCCTATGTTTTTTGTGCCAAATCTAGTGTTTTTGTGTTATTTCCTAGTGTGTGTCATGCTTTTTTTAAAAGTGTTGCCTGCCATGTTGTGCCATTTTTTTGTCTTGTTGTGTGTTATTTCCTAGTGTTTTTCTTCAATCCGGGTTTGTTGCGGCCATTGTTTCCTAGTGTTTTTGTGTTATTTCCTAGTGTTTTTCTTAAATCCGGGTTCATTGTGGCCATTGTTTCCTAGTGTCTTTGTGTTATTTTCTAGTGTTTTTCTTCAATCCAGGTTTGTTGTGGCCATTGTTTCCTAGTGTTTTTGTGTTATTTCCTAGTGTTTTTCTTAAATCCAGGTTTGTTGTGGCCATTGTTTCCTAGTGTTTTGTGTTAATTCGAGGGAACGAATTGTTAAATTGAGGGAACGAATTGTTATTTCGTGGAAATGAATTGAATAAAAAGAAATCCATGTCCCCTGCGGGGCTCCGTACTACCCCATGTCTCGCACAGAGATTGGCAAAGTCTAAAAATTCGTCGATGTATTTATACTTTGCAAACCCCTCAATATTCATAGTGCATGTGCGCAACACGGGGAGCATCTATATATACATGCATTTAGATTATCAGTGTGAGAACCAATGGTTACGTCAATAAATGAATTATCCAAGGCCTCGGCATCACCCCTATCTGTCCACATGGACTGGTTGCTGGGTTTTTGTATCATACCGATACGCAACACCGTCTACAATATGTTTATCACACAGGTGGAAGACAGTGCAGTGACCAAGTGGGTGGGGTAATGGGATTTTTTTAATAGGCATTTTTGTTGGTGTCATAGGTCCGAGTCTTCCACCTGTGGTTTATCATAGCGGAAGTACGCTGAACAGCTCATAAATGGAAACAATCCAGGACGTTGCTTCGTCACGCGATCAGTAAAGTCTTCCGTGACGCGTATACGTCATGCATCCTGGCCATCTCCAGTAGCCGATTTCATCTACATTGCAAAGTATACTTATCTAGCAAAGTATACTTTGCGGGAGAAATCATTTATTTTTCACGAAATGCATTATGTCATATAGAACTAACGACTGCATATAGTTGATGATTAAACGTATGCAGAACTAGAAATGGACGCTTGTCGACAAGCGCATGTGTATCCCCCTCCCCAGATACACAAGTAGTTTGAAAAAAGGGTGTTCGAGTTATGCTCCGGAGACAAAATCAGTGACGGAAAAACAAAGGGAGATAACTAAAGAATTAGTGATGCAAGAGTTGTCATTCTTGCGGGACACACCTTTAGGGTCGTGGTCTATGCATGTGTGAAGTTTCATGAAAATATTCCAAAGGGTGTTCGAGTTATGCTCCAGACACGAAATCAGTGCACGAAACAACAAAGGGAGATAACTAAGAAATTAACGACGCAAGAGTTGTCATTCTTACGTGCGACACACCTTTGGGTCGTCTTCTATGCATGTGTGAAGTTTAATAAACTAGAAAATGTGTTCATAGAACACGGATGTCCCACATATCGCTTTGATAATAAATGAGGCCAAATTGCAAGTCAAAATTTTCTTTTACCTGAGCACCAAGTATGTGACCTTCACCCTGGGCTTGGCGGGGGCAGGACAAACGTGGATTTGGCACAGGGCGGTAGAGGACCATTAGAGCAATGCATATATGAAATATGAAGCTGATCCGTGAAAGAAAACAGAAATTATAAGATATTTACCTGAGCATTAAAGTTTTTTGAAGCACTAAGTTATATGATGTTAACCCTGGGTTTGGCGGGGGCGGGACGAACGTGGATTTGGCACAGGGCGGTAGAGGACCATTAGAGCAACGCATATATGAAATATGAAGTTGATCCGTGAATGGAAAGAAAAATTATAAGATATTTACCTGAGCATTAAAGTTGTTGAAGCACCAAGTATGTGACCTTGACCCTGGGATTGGCGGGGGCAGGACGAACGTGGATTTGGCACAGGGCGGTAGAGGACCATTAGAGCAACGCGTATATGAAATATGAATGTTGATCCGTGAATGGACTAAAAATTATAAGATATTTACCTGAGCGTTAAAGTTTTTGAAGCACCAAGTATGTGACCTTGACCCTGGGATTGGTGGGGCAGGACGAACGTGGATTTGGCACAGGGCGGTAGAGGACCATTAGAGCAATGCGTATATGAAATATGAAGATGATCCATGATCCATGAAAGTAAAACAGAAAGTATAAGATATTTACCCAAGCGTTAATGTTTTTTGAAGCACTAAGTATGTGACCTTGACCCTGGCTTGACGTGGGCAGAAACGAACGTGGATTTGGCACAGGGCGGTAGGGCGTAGGACCATTAGAGCAATGCGTATATGCGTGTTCGAGTTATGCTTTGGATACAAAATCAGAGCACGAAACAACAAAGGGAGATAAGTAAACAAGAATTCCGCGGAATCAGATGCCTCGCCTTGTCCCGCCTTGACCTCGAGCCTGGGCCCGAAAGCAATTTTCACTGGCCCGAACATATTATACAATTATTGACTAGTGAACCATAGAATATCAGATTATATTCTATGGCACTAGTCAATAATTGTTTTATTATATGATAATAGTCTGTATATAGCACTTACGACCTTATGCTACTAGACAAAAATGGAAAAAAAGTTTAAAAATTAAAAATAATAATGCTTGCTACTGGAGCCCAGAATTTTTTTTAATAGTCCTATATTTATCTACATATATCTGCACAGGTCCACATAATGCCACAATATTTTCAACACAGTTTACGGAAATGTAATATAATCATTTACCTGTATAAATTACCTGTAAGTGGTCAGTGGTCAGTTGCACATGCTAGCACATGTACAGGTGAATAGTCTGTATATAGCACTTACGACCTTCTGCTACTGGACAAAAATTGAAAAATAATTTGAAAAAAAAAAAATGGAAATTTTTTTTTTAAAAATAATAATGCTTGCTACTGGAGCCCAGATTTTTTTTCCAGTCAAATTGAAAAATAATTTGAAAAAAAAAATGAAAAAAAATAATGAAAAAAAAAAAAAAAAAAAATTTAAAAATAATAATGCTTGCTATTGGAGACCAGATTTTTTTTTAATAGTCCTATATTTATCTACATATATCTGCAGAGGTCCACATAATGCCACAATATTTTCAACACAGTACCCAATGTAGTGATTTACCTGTATAAATTACCTGGTCAGCAGTGGTCAAGCAGTGGTCAAGCAGTGGACATCTGCACATGCTAGCCCATGCTTAGCACATGGTTCTCCCAGTTTCTATTGTTCTCTCTACACAGGTAAGGTGTACAGAGCACAAGAGAAAAGGTATACAGAGCAGACGAAAAACAGGTCTTCATGCATTATTGTCCAGTTTGTAGAGTGCGAAAACAAAAAAGGGAGATAACTGAAAAATTAGCTACGCAAGAGTTGTCATTCTTGTGCGCGACACACCTCCGGGTCGTGGTCTATGCATGTGTGAAGTTTCATGAAAATATTCCAAAGGTGGTCGAGTTATGCTCCGGACAGGAAATCAGTGAGCGAAAACAAAAAAGGGAGATAACTCAAAAATTAGCTATGCAAGAGTTGTCATTCTTGTGCACGACACACCTTCGGTTCGTGGTCTAATTGAATGTGTTAAGTTTCATAAAAATATTCCAAAGGGTGGTCGAGTTATGGTCAATCAGTGCGCGAAACAAAAAAGGGAGATAACTAAAAAATTAGCTATGCAAGAGTTGTCATTCTTGTGCGCGACACACCTTCGGGTCGTGGTCTATGCATGTGTGAAGTTTCATGAAAATATTCGAAAGGGTGGTGGAGTTATGCTCCGGACACGAAATCAGTGCGAGAAACAAAAAAGGGAGATAACTAAAAAATTAGCTATGCAAGAGTTGTCATTCTTGTGCGCGACACACCTTCGGGTCGTGGTCTATGCATGTGTGAAGTTTCATGAAAATATTCCAAAGGGTGTTCGAGTTATGCTCCGGACAAGAAGTGTCTACGGCGGACGCGGACCGCGGACGCGGACGCGGACGCGGACGCGGCGCGCTGTCAAATCCATAGTATCCCCCGACGGTAGTCTGGGGGATACAATTATTATACTGAATGTATTACATTATCACAGCCATAATATAATAAATTCAGTAGAAGAAAAATTAATAAATGTATCCTTAAATTAAAAATATCTCCCTCAAACTATACTTTGCTTGACAAGTATACTTTGCAATGTTGGTGAAATAGGCTACTGGTGCATTCTGTGCAGTGCTGTGCTGTCGAAAAGCTTTAATACATTTCTCACGGTGTACAAAGGGGAACTTTACAATAACATGTCGCAGAGACGTCTTACTCGGAACCCTGTGAGCGCGAATGATCTTAACATCACGTTTCTCGACACCAATGTCTGATAAATATTTGCGGACCTTATTTTCACTTGCATCCCATGTTTTACCCCTGGGGCTCGTTTCATTAAACTTCATACGACCAAGATGTTCGTAAGTGCAAATTTAGGATCGTCTGGAAATTTATATTGGTGGATTTACGTTTATTGAGCATAGGCTGCATATGTATATCCAATAATTGTTTACAAGAAAACACTGTGAATGTGATTTTTACAGTCTATCATAATTTTGCACTTACGAACGTTTTAGTCGTACGAAGTTTAGTGAAACGGCCCCTAGCTGTCTGCTATTCCGTAGAACTTGAGGTTTTGGCGGCGAGATGGAGCTTCGAGGTTTTCATTCTTGTGTTTGTTTTCATTTGACGCCAACGTAACGTCATTCAACTTCCGCGATATGACGAACTTTCTCGGCTAGAGCTCTCGAGTGCGTCAATTTCAAGGTGCATTATCACGTGGTTACAACAACAACAATGGCTGAAAGTGTTGAAATCTTGCCCACTCCAATAACTTGATATTTTCCTTAATATGCAATGCAATATACGTGTTGTTGTTGTTGTAACACGTGATCATACACCTTGAATTTGCTGTTCATAGACTAGACATCGTGCCAAATCTCCATCAAAAGGGACATAGTGTATGGCGGGGGGCACACTGGAATTCACACCCGCACCGCTGGTGTTCAAATCAAAAATTGTAGAGACCGTATCAGATACAACGTAGGGGACATGGATTTTTTTTTAATAATTCGTTCACACGAATTAACAATTCATTCCCACGATATAACAATTCGTTCCCTCGAATTAACAATTCGTTCCCACGAAATGACAATTCCTTCCCTCAATTTAACAATTCGTTCCCTCGAATTAACAATTCGTTCTCACTAATTGACAATTCGTTCCCGTGGGAACGAATTGTTATTTCGTGGGAACGAATTGTTAAATTGAAAGAACTAATTGTTAATTCATGGGAATGAATTGTTAAATTGAGGGAGTGAGTGAGTGAGTGAATAGGGTTTAACGTCCGCTTTTCTGACATAGAGGTACAAGCCTCAGGGAGTCTACACGCAGACGGGTCAACGGGGTCGTGTCCCGTATCCACCTGTCCGAGGGGGGGTAAATCCCAACTTCAGAACTCAATATTTACAATCAAAATATATATTCAGTCCTGAAATTAGAACAACCTGATCTGGTGCCAGGCCCTCGCCACACCAGCATCATTTATCCCATCCCCTAAAAGTAATAGGATTAGCGCTAATCTTACTTTTATATGTGGGGCATAGCCCGACTCAACTCTCACATACAAGAAAGCCAAAAATGTACAAGAGGGCCAAATCCGGTATAGTGGGTTCCGGAAAGTATGAACCCAATCGTTAAGCCAGTTTAGTCGCCTTTTACGACAAGCAATGGCTACTGCAGCACTATTCTCAGGATCAGTTGATCCCGCCCCGGTGCCTGCACGGGGCTAAATTGAGGGAACGAATTGTTATTTCGTGGGAACGAATTGTTATTTTGTGGGAACGAATTGTTATTTCGTGGGAACAAATTAATACAAAAATAATTATACGTCCCCTGCGTGGCTCCATAGTATTGGGTAATGAAGTTCGAGAACTCTGGACACTTGCACTAATACATGTATTAAACCAGTTTACTGAAATCAGTCAACGAGTAAATAAATAGAGGATCTTACACAAGCTATGAATTCATATTATACAGTGGGGTCAGCGTGTAAGTGCACACACGAACCAACACGACAGGTTGGAACCAACCTGTCGTGTTCGTTCGTGTGTACACTTACACGCTGACCGCACTGTACATGTATTTATTAACTGGGATTTCTTGAGAAATGAGGATATGCCAATTGTTCTACACTAGATGGCCGCGGCCCGCATGTCACGTCCGCCGAGGCTTTATAGTAAACCGTAAAACGTGAACCTCGGACGCACGCCACTGTGCCGACTATATCGCGCTGCCCGACTATATCGCGGGCGCGACAGATCAGTGAACATGTTTCATCAGCATGATCAGTCATTTATCTCCGATGGTAAACGTTACCTGATAAATAGAATACCAGGCTAGTGTCTTTTGATATCAAGTTTATCAGGCTCGGCTCGGAAACGGTAGGAATTCCTCGGCAAGCCTCGGAATTCCTACGTGTTTCCTAGCCTTGCCTGATAAACTTGCCTGGTATTCTCTATATCGCGGGCGCGACAGATCAGTGAACATGTTTCATCAGCATGATCAGTCATTTATCTCCGATGGTAATCTCTACTCCTGGTTAGACACCTCCAAATAGTTTTACTATATAATTTAACCGAATGCCATCCAATAAGGCCAGTCTCTCCTACTTTCACTATTCGTATGGACGCTGTGGGACCCACTTGTACATGACCTGCAGCCAGTTCACTTACTCCTAAGAAAGAAAAAAAATCCAACCTTCAAGGCTTGTCATATCCTCCAATATTGTTTACATTTTTTGGCCACAGAAACTCTGTTTACATCACGTGACCAACAGGTTCTGATCAGTGTTTTCTTTTAAATGCTACAAATATGCTGGAAACTGGTGTTAAAAGTACCCCAAAATGTTCCTCAAGTGAAACTGGGTAGTAATGGATCAAGATTTGCAAGCAAACGGTGTCTGTGACCTCAAAACACCTGCACTATTTTTTTATATCGGACTATTTTTGCATTGAAAAAAATACAGTCAGCCCTGAAATTAGAATAATCTGACCTGGTACCAGGTCCATACCACATCAAAGTCACTTGACCCCTTCCCTAAAAGTAATAAGATTAGTAATAATTGTATTACGCATACAATAGGTATAACCAGATTAAACCCTAACATACAAGACGCACCTGAGGGCCAAACCTAGAGGCCGTTTCACTAAACTTCAATTCATGGATTACAGCCTATGCTCAATAAATGTAAATCCAATAATTGTTTACAAGAAAACAATGTTAATGTGAAATTTACAGACTATAATAATCATAATTTTGCACTTTAGTCGTACAAAGTAGTGAAACGGACCCCAGGTCTACGTTCATCAGGATACAGTTAAAGATGAATCCATCCCGATAGTTAAATTATCCATCGCATGCTCCTACCTGCCACCCACTCCCACTGAATAACATCAGTGTATTATTCAATTGACATTTGATCATCACACATGCAGTAAGGGAATATTTTAACAGGCCCAACACTCACTTATTAGAATCGGTGAAGAGGTTCATAAGTTAAATATTGATTAAGCAAAAAAAACAACACATTTGCCTTACAAACATGGTAAACATAAATCCTTAGTGACCTTGACCTTGGGCGGTCAGACATGGGTCGTGTGCAAAACAGAGCATCATCTCTAAACACACATTGCGGCCAAATATTATCAAAATCAGTGAAGCGGTTCATAAGTTATTGAAAAATGAAAGGTATTACTAAACATACGTACATGGACTAATGCTATATCCCCTCTTGCCTATCAGCAAAATATCCCAAAATACTCACAATAGAAAGTCCTAACAGTTGTGAGTGTATAAGATGTAATCAGTCTGGGAATGACAATGTGTCACAAACACCTGTCACTGCATACACAACCGTCCACAGGTTGCAGAGATACAGAGCTCCAGATAAGGTGCGTATTGGCGTATTTCATGCACATATTTTAGCAGAATACCCTTTGATTATCAACAGTGGGAGTACAAAATACTCACAGAAATGTGAAAATATGCATTGATTTCAAATTGAGTAGTGAAAATACTGTAATAAAGTTGAAAATTTACTTAGTTGAGCTGCAAAAAGCAAACAGTGTTAAACAGTGTTTACTTTTTGCAGCTCAAATATGTGAATGTTTAATTTGTTTTATTGTTTATCATTTGTTCCTATTAAATAAGGAAGACAATCAATAATACATTTGTAAAAGTAAAATACGCATTGGATTTGATCTGGGGGTACAATACAATTTAGATACAAAACTTATCTGGAGCTCAGGAGATACATATACAACAGATGACCAAGATCTTTGACGCAAATTTGCCAACAAATTATTAAATGCAGACTTCTAAGCAATTTGATATTGACCTTGGGCTTGTAGGCCGCATGTGTCGGCTATGGAATGAAACTATATATAGATCATGATAAAAAAAGTGTATTAAGTTTCAAGTCAATCAGATTTAGGGTTACAGAGATAATAGGTACCCGAAACCTTTACCGCAAATCGGACAGACGGATAGCAGTATAACATTATACGTCTCGTTTTTCAAACGAACGTATGAAAATTTACAAATAGTGGCATAATTAGCACATGTGGTAGTCGAACAAAAAACCTGCTCAACTGATTTACAGTGGAACCTCTCTAAACTGGCGCTATCGGTGTTAAAAGAACACACTCAATGGCTGAAAGTGTTGAAGCGCACCCACTCCAAAGTAAGTATTATTTGATATTTTCCTTAATAGGCAATGGATTTTGATGAAATATGGCGCAGCAAACGCGTCTTCATGAGCTGCATTTGGTGGTCCCGGGAATTCGGCACATACGTATGTCGTTTTTGCGAAGAATCGATTTCCGTGTCTGTAGACACGGAAATCGATTCTTCGCAAAAACGACATAAGTTTGGGTCAAAGTACCCAGATCACCAAATCAGAGGGCTTCTGTAAGTTTCAGAACTTGTCGTTGTTGTAACCACGTGTTGTAACCACCTTGACGCTGGACATACCAAGTAAGTCGCTGTTGTGAGCGATTAGTGCAAAGCAAGAAATCCTGTCACAAAGATGAGTGAGCAGTGTTAAAGGTACATGCCCACTCAGTAGGCATAAAATGTTCTTTATAGGAATTAAATAAGTGTATATTTGTGTCAGTATTCCACCAATTCTAAAAATTATATACATATTCATTTAGAAATAATTATTTTACTGATAGTGACGCGAAGTGATATCGGGCTATTTTCATATGCAAATATTTTTTAATTATTTATACTAATTAAATGCATCGCCTTAAAAAAAGAATATATACGACAGATTATAAAGTATGATCATTGCACATCAAAAAATAAATACAGATCATAAACACTATTAAAATGCCCATCAACATTTTAAGGAAACACGGTTATCGCCCCTGATATATCAGTGTGGAAATTTAAGTATGATATAAAATGTATAATAATGCCAATCATTACGTTGGGTAATCGTGAATGAATGTTTATTTTGACAGAAAATGTCTCTGACAGATGATGTCTCCGATATAAAGAACATTTTGTGCTTTAAAGAAGACACTGGATATATTTTGCTGCTGTAAGTGATCATGAAGGCTTCTTGACGACAAAGAACACACTGTTGTACGAGTACTGCACCATGGACTGTGGATTCTGGGTGTACGTGGACGCCTTGTTAAACTCCTCCTTCTGAAATGGATCATGTAAATACATTGTAGTTGAATGAATGAATGAATTGATGTATTTATCATGTGCAGATTGAGGCAGAACTTTCCCTTTAAAATTTGCCTCTTTTACAGAGCTATTGATTATCAAATTGAGTAGAGAAAATACTGTAATAAAGTTTAACAAGAATTCCGCAGAATCAAATGACTCGCCTTGTTCCGCCTTGACATTGACCCTGGGGCCTTGACCTTGGGGCCCCGATAATAGTCGTATATTCATTTACATATCATAGTAAAGGTATGTACAAAGTTTGATGACTGTAGCTGATAAGGTGTTGAAGTAATGACCGTAACACGAAAACTTAACATTGAATGATCGCCGCCGCCGCAGGCGGCCGCCGACTCCGGAAAAGCAAACAGTTTTTGCAGCTCAAATAAGTGAATTTTTTAATTTGTTTTATTTGTTCCCTATTTAATAACAAAATCAATAATACATTTGTAAAAGTAAATTCACATTGCATTTGAAAAATGGGGGTATAATACTCTTTAGGTACAAAACTTATCTGGAGCTCTGTATAACTATGTCAATTGTATCTGTAGATATATGTATGTGTGTGTGGATGTAAATTGCAAACTTTAGATGATATATTTCACTCTGCCCATTAGTCAGAAAGTATTGTAAATGTTTCTGTATATATGTACAAGCTCATGGGCCAGTTGGCATAATGCAAACAAAACCATCTTTCATTAAGATTTTTGGGGATTCACTGGTGATATTTGTGGGTCCAAAGTTTTGTACATTTTATTGCAAATAACTTTCCACCTCTCATTGTACCATTACCCCACATACTGATTGGCATTATTATACATTTTATATCAGACAAATATTTCCACACTGATATCAGGGGTGATAACAGCGTTTCCTTAAAATGATAACGGACATTGCTATTTATTCTCTGTATTTATTTTTATGTGCAATGATCATACTTTATAATCTGTTACGCATTTAATTAGTATAAATAATTAAAAAATGTCATGTCTCATTTGTACATGAAAATACGCCCGATACCACCGCGAGTCACTATCAGTAAAATAAATATTACTAAATGATTATATCTGTATAGCGGGCACTAATCATTTTTAGAACTGGTGGAATAGTGACACAATTACACGCTTATTTAATGCCTATAAAGAACATTTTGTGCCTACCGAGTGGGCATGTACCTTTAACTGGATTGAAATATCTTCTTGGGTGCAACATCACACGGCTTGTCTCATTTAACCCTTAGACCGCTACTCACAACAATTGTCGTCTGCTGTTGCTTTTATATCTTGCCTTATTTCTCAATAAAAACATGGTATGACAGCACTTCAGAATCATTTCCAATGGAAATGATTCTGAAGTGCTGTCAAAGCATGTTGTAAATTATTCTAAAGTGTTGTCAAAGCATGTTTTTGATGATAAAAATGGAAAATAGAAAATAAACAGCAGACGACAAAAAAAAAAAAATACATGTAGCGGTCTAAGGGTCAATAAGCAATTATGCATGAATCTGATATAAAGAACATTTTGTGCCTACTGAGTAGGCATGTACCTTTAATTGTTGATAGGCTCATGTGAACAATCTCAAGCAGATTCTACATGTATTCCAAATACACAGTTTAGCTTATATAGAGAATAGTAGGTTAGTGCCGTGAATGGGAAAAAATATCTGGCAAGGCTCAGGAAACGGGATTGGCGAGGCTCTGCTGAGCACATCCCGTTTCCGTGCCGCGCCAGATATTTTTTTCCATTCACGGCACTAACCTACTATTCTATTTATCCCGTCAACACCTACAAATGGCTGAAAAATGCAACAAGAAACGAGGCAAAGCCACGAAGGCCAGGTTTTTTCCAAGCATGGACACTTGGATAACATAATTATACCCACTTTTTGTAGACTAGATGGCCGTGGCCTGCATGTCGCGCCTTGGAGCGCGGCATGGACACTAAACAAATAGATATAGTAGATGGAAAAACTTTAACGAAAAAACTTTTAACCGGACACACGGACGTACGGACGGACGGACGTATACCAAAATGCCGACGATATCGCGCTTTCCGTAAGCGGGTGCGACAATGATGATAAACACCCATGTGAAGTATCAAGGTAATGGGTGAAGCAGTTGCAGAGATATAGTACACAAAAAAACTTTAACAAATAAATTCAAAGTAATTTGACCTTGACATTGCGCACAGGGGCCGCACGGTTGGGGTTAGAGTGAAAATATGGACGATGATAAACACCCATGTGAAGTTTCAAGGTAATGGGCGAAGCAGTTGCAGAGATATAGTATAACAAAAAAGTTTTAACCAAAAAATTTAGCCAGACGTACGTTAAAAAGTTAACGTTGAAAATGGCTAAGTCAATTACGTAGAAATAATAGGTGAAGGTAAAAAAATGGTCACATGTTGGATAGTTGTATGTGGTAGGCACCCCTTGGTTATGAAGCTGTGAAGGTTTTGTGGTCCTAGGTGGTACAGTACCAAAGAAATGGACTTAAACACGAAAACTTAACATTGTAAACGCGAAAAGTTAACATTGAAAATGGCTAAGTCGACTGCGCGGAAAAAATGGGTCAAGTTAAAAAAAAAGTAACATGTTGGATAGTGATATGTGGTAGGCACCCCTTGATTATGAAGCTGTGAAAGTTTGGTGGTCCTAGGTGGTACAGTACCAAAGAAATGGACTTAAACACGAAAACTTAACATTGAAAACGCGAAAACTTAACATTGAAAATGGCTAAGTCGATTGATCGGAAAAAATGGGTCAAGTTAAAAAAAAAGTAACATATTGGATAGTGATATGTGGTGGGCACCCCTTGATTATGAAGCTGTGAAAGTTTGGTGGTCCTAGGTGGTACACTACCAAAGAAATGGACTTAAACACGAAAACTTAACATTGAAAACGCGAAAACTTAACATTGAAAATGGCTAAGTCGATTGCGCGGAAAAAATGGGTCAAGTTAAAAAAAAAGTAACATGTTGGATAGTGATATGTGGTGGGCACCCCTTGATTATGAAGCTGTGAAAGTTTGGTGGTCCTAGGTGGTACACTAACAAAGAAATGGACGCAAACACGAAAACTTAACATTGATTGTGGATGCCGCCCGCCGCCCGCCCGCTGCCAGCCCGCCCGGCTTTCGCCAATCCAATAGCCTGGATTTTTTTTCAAAAAACCTGGCTAAAAATAGTATTGATTGGATATCAAAAATATTTCATGGCACCGTGTTTCACGGCACATACGCACTGTGTTGAAGGGATAATAGCTTATACATGTATTTAAGGGTAAGAATTGGCTTGGGGGCCTTCCAAACCTGGCATTTCAATGGCCATTGTCCCATTTGTTTCCGAATTTACTAATATCTGCAATACAGTCGAAATATGTGCATTAAATGAAGGAGACGATGAGGTGGTTATTTAACCTAGCTAGTTCATTCTTCTATGTCACGAAGATGGTATGCGAGACCGTGAAAAGGGCTGAATACACAATGTTTCCTGCCTTTTAGAGGTTGATAATTGATTGTTTGATTAATTGGGGTTTATGTCCGTTTATCATCAAGTGATTGGGTAGAACAAGTCTGCGCTCATGAGAGAATTGTAATTTCGTGGGAACGAATTGTTAATTTGAAGGAACAAATTGTTAAATTGAGGGAACAAATTGTTATTTCGTGGGAACGAATCAATAAAAAAAATCCATTTCCTCCGTAGGACTCCGTATATGTCAGTATATCAGCAGGTTCAGTACTTGTTGTTGTTGTTGTAACCACGTGATCACGTGGTTACAACAACAACAACAAGTACTGAAACATCGGACTCCACGCACTTTTAAACAGACCAACTGTTGTTCATAATACAGTAAACGCAACTGCCCATGGCTTTATTTGGATGGCAAGAATTACGACATCCATACATACCTCAAATACAAAGCCGACCTGGGTAATGACGTTGCGGACTTCCTCATAGCTCAGTTCTATAGACATTTCTCCTGGCATATCCGCATAGTGGTACAACAATGGGCCTGAAAGGAAACAAACCGCGCGTCAGAAACGAGAGACAGAATAATATAATTATAAACAACAGAAGAAATAGAGGGTTTTTGTTGTTTTCAGTGCAAGATCAAATTATTTTTCATCGAGTGAACACCAACCGTAGTATTTTCACGAGTGGCGAAGCAGTATTTACGCTCTTTGCTGATTTAGTATTTACATTAGCACCCGCATCGTACCTCTATAACTTCGCTAGGAAACCTGCGGGGGGCGTCATTTATCAGCATGACCAATTTACTAAATAACACGTTACATAAAAAATAATTCCACATTTTATAATTTATTATGCTGATATTCGTCTCATAATATTAAAATATAACAGATAAAATACATTTTACACACATAATTAAACACTAAAATAATACGATTAACAATGATACATTAATTTAATTAATAGATTTAACATTTTAATCTACATGGCGTAATAATATCTACTGAACAGAGCACAGAACAATCAGGCGCGGATACAGAAATAATTGTAGGGGGGTTCTGTAATTACAAGTCGGCATAGCCGACCTCCACGAAATATGTGTACGTGGTAATAAAAATCAGACGCTCTTTGCATATATTAATGATATCTCTAAATGCTGAACCAAAACAATATAACCCCTAAAATAC
The DNA here is from genome assembly GCA_029237695.1 of Conchocele bisecta. NCBI lineage: Eukaryota > Metazoa > Mollusca > Bivalvia > Lucinida > Thyasiridae > Conchocele > Conchocele bisecta. Next base: position 36,080,097 of record CM055275.1, read on the forward strand.
ATCCTGATGTGCGGGACCCCATCTTTAACGAAATTCGCTATGCATGTTTAGTGTGACAAGAGGGTGAACACTGTTCATGTTTCCAGTGAATTTTCCCCCTTGCAGTGTAGACAAACTGACCGAGATTCACCCAGAATCCTCCGGGTTTCAGGAGTTTATAGATTGTCTCGATGTACGATATAACGTTGTGGGCTGTGTCGAGGAAGAATACTGTTGCTAGGCAGTCCCAGGTCGCTGGAATACACAAAACAAATATGATTCGCCAGTAATCGAGTGAACGGGCCGTTTCACTAAACTTTGTACGACTAAAATGTTTGTAAGTGTAAACTTATGATAGTCTGTAAATTTCACATTAACAATGTTTTCTTGTAAACAATTATTGGATTTACATTTATTGAGCATGCAGCCTATGCTCAATAAATGTAAATCTGTCAATTGAAATTTCCAGACAATCCTAAATTTGCACTTACAAACATTTTAGTCGTACTAAGTTTAGAGAAACGGGCCCCTGATTGTAATTGACAATCTACAAGACGTGCGTTACATTACCGCCTGTGCCAGTCTCGCCAATTTCTTTATTAAACCCACGTTTTTGGGGAAAAAATCGGAATATTGTTTTCCATTCGTCACAGGTTTCCGTCCATCTGTCTGTACGTCACGTTTCTTGTAAGAAATAAATATTTTAACCGTAATAGGAAGGGACTCGTTTGAGATACTCTATGTCTATCCTGAACATCATATCTTGGTCATTATTAGCAGGTGGTAAAAATGTCAACGTTGACAATAGCCTGACATGCAGACAGTGGACCATGTATTATATCATTCAACAAATTGTAATCATATTTTCGCAACTCTAATAGCATTTTTGTACTTTCATAACACAGTGCCTTCATGACAGAGTAACTTTGTATTCAGGGTATCAATCGGAAATTGCAAAAGAGTAGTTTGAGCCCAGTCATGTGTTCATGTAGCATGTCAGTCAAGAGTGAGTCATGTGTTACTGGCGAAGGTTAAGCACACTGAGCAGGTAATTGATTATTGAAATTTCATGCATTCACGGTTTACAAACAGTGTACATCCGGATGAGCCGGCTCGTAACCAGCCGTCTCATCAGGATCTGCACAGTTTGTGTGTGACTGACATTCATGACAAACGGTACGTTTCATAAGATTAACAAATACTAAACACAGCAGCGTGTCTCATGGAATTACCTAACGAGGTGCACGGGGGTTACAGGTTGAGACAGTGATCCCACAAAGTAAACACACTGCGAAGATCAAATTCGTGCAATCAAGGTATAAACTAGACATTAAGTTTGTAAAACATGGATATGGCCCCATGTCATACTGGGGCCCGTTTCACTAAACTTTGTACGACTAAAATGTTTGTAAGTGCAAACTTATTATAGTGCGTAAATTTCACATTATCAATGTTTTTTGTAAACAATTATTGGATTTACATTTCTTGAGCATAGGCTGCAGCCTATTCGGCTGCAAATGCAGCCTATGCTCAATAAATGTAAATACATCAATTGAAATTTACAGACGATACTAAATTTGCTCTTACGAACATTTTAGTTGTACAAAGTTTAGTGAAACGGGCCCCAGGACTGTAAGTAGAGAGTGTGTGTAAAAATTAAAATTTTAAATCTACACACATTTCAAAGTCATTTGAGAAAGTGTTACAAACTGTTTGACGTAAGAAAATTGCTACGTGTTTTTCAGCGACATTTCCAAGGTAACAAAGGTCAAGGTCATGTCATTGGTGGTGCTAGTGCGTCACACATGTTCAAGTGAATGAACTGTCCAAATATTAAAGCAATCCTTCAAGTCATTTTACATGACGGAGAAACAAACATTTTGACTTTTCGACGTAAATGTACACGGACGGACGTACGGAAGCTCAAGATCAACACAATATGCCCCCCTTGCTATTGCATAGGGGGAATAAAAACATTTACATGCTAACAAACCTTCATCCTGATAGACCTCGAGGAAATCTCCGGCCGCCATGGAGAAGTTTACACCGTCTGGAAGGTCTGAAGGATTCACATCTGGGAATGTCACCGACCGAATCTGGTCACTCGTCATCCGATTGTTCGTCCATTGGTGTACCCACGGGTGTATGGTGTACGAGCCTAGTTCTCTACATCTGACAGATAATTACAGGATTTACCCATTACATGCCGAGGTTACAAAATTGTTCATATGATTGATTTGTGTTATTAGTGTTTAACGGCCTATCAACAGCTACGGTAATTTCAGGCTGTGCCAACGGGATTGATCCAATATTTAATCAGCTGCATTATGGGGGAAAATACCAAAATTAGAACGGAATATTTACCGAATAAAATATATATTCAGCCCTGAAATTAGAATATCCTGACCTGGTGCCAGGTCCACACCACACTTGGCCCCCCTTCACTAAAAGTAATAGTGAATGGGTTTAACATCCCAGCAACAGCTAAAGTCATATAGAGACGGGACCACAGTTTAAAGTCTCATCTGACAGACCAGTGGGATGGAAATACTATGAAAGTATTGTTTGATGCCCTAGATGAGGTTTGAACCCACAACCACCGGATTGGAAGTCTGTAGCCTATTTCACCAACATTGCAAAGTATACTTTTCTAGCAAAGTATACTTTGAGGGAGTAATCATTTATTTTACCCGAAATGCATTATTTCATATAGAACTAACGACTGCATATATTTGATGATTAAAAGTATGCAGAATTATTATACTGAATTTATTACATTATCACAGCCAAAATGGCTGTGATAATGTAATAAATTCAGTTTTATAAAAAATTATTAATTTATCCTAAAATTGAAAATTTCTCCCTCAAAGTATACTTTGCTAGAAAAGTATACTATGCAATGTTGGTGAAATCGGCTACAGGTGTTCTAACCCCTAGGCCACAACCCATCCCTATCTCAGCACTGAAAGAACATACACAATACAGTGCAACCTCTCTACAACATCCACACATGGGAAGACGCAAAACTGGCTGTTGTAGAGAGGTGGCTGTTGTAGGGTGGTTAATACTGAATTACATTTTGTTGTCTGATGTTTAATTATTTTCTTCGATAATTCTCATTAAATACATGCTTCAACAGCATTTTAGAATCATTTCCAATGGAAATGATTCTAAAGTGCTGTAAAAACATGTTTTTATTGAGAAAGAATAATAAAGCAACATCAGACGACAATGTACGTGCTCAGCAGTCTAAAGGTAATAGAGGAAATAATCCATTTGGGATATAACATAGCGGCTGTTAGGGTGTTGTTGTAGAGGTGGCCGTTCGGGGAGGTTCGACTACTATTCTTCAGCTTACTTGTTGAGGAGAAAATTTGAAGCGAACAGCATAAAGAGACTCCATTCGTTTCCCTGGCAGCTGTATCCCAGCTTGGCGATATCGTAGGCCAGTCTGCCCATCCCCGCGCCGGGAACCAGTATAGACACGCTGGACACGTCACTGAAATGTGGGAATAATTTGATCCAATTTGATTTATTGGTGTTTAATGGCCTATCAACAGTTAAGGTCATTTAAGGCCAGGCCAACGGGTTTAATAATGGGTTATAACCTGCTGTATTGGGAGAACAAGAAACGAGGCAAAGCCACGAAGGCCAGGTTTTTTCCAAGCATAGACACTTGGATAACATAATTATACCCACTTTTTGTAGACTAGATGGCTATGGCCTGCATGTCGCGCCTTGGGGCGAGGCATGGACACTAAAAAAACAATAGATATAGTAGATGGAAAAACTTTAACCAAAAAACTTTAACCGGACACGGACGTACGGACGGACGGACGTATGCCAAAATACCGACGATATCACACTTTCCGCAAGCGGGAGCGACAATGATGATAAACACCCATGTGAAGTATCAAGGTAATGGGTGAAGCAGTTGCAGAGATATAGTACAGGAAAAAACTTTAACAAAACTAGAAATGTGGCCTATCGGCACACGAATGTCCCCGCTGGCAGCCAAAGAAAACGAGGCATATTTGATTATAAGCCATTTACCCGAGCGTTAAGGTTTTGAACGCACCTTGACCCTGGGCTTAGTGGGGGCGGGACGAATGTGGATTTGTCACAGGGTGGTAGAGGACCATTGTAGCAATGCGTGTGTGAAATGTGAAGCAGATCCGAGCAAGGAAACACAAATTATAAGCCATTTAACTGAATGTTAAGGTTTCAAACGCACCAAGTCTGTGACCTTGACCCTGTGCTTAGCGAATGTGGATTTGTCACAGGGCGGTAGAGGACCATTGGAGCAATGCGTGTGTGAAAGTTAGTGTAGGATTGAGAAACGCGCATGTAGATTTGTCCCAAAGTGGCAAGTAAACAATTAAAGTGGAAAAGGTGAAGGTCAAAGGTGAAGGTCGAAGTAATGGGTGGTGGAGTGTGTAAGGCATGTTCATATGTATCATGTGCATAAATATTTAAGCGATTGGCAAAAGTATTGAGAAGTTATTGTAGGATTGAGAAACGTGCACGTAGATTTGTCCCAAAGTGCTAAGTAAACATTTAAAGTGGAAAAGGTGAAGGTCAAAGGTCAAGGTCGAAGTACTGGGTGGTGGATTGTGTAGGGCATGTTCATATGTATCATGTGTATAAATATTTAAGCGATTGGCAATAGTATTGAGAAGTTGGTGTAGGATTGAGAAACGTGCACGTAGATTTGTCCCAAAATGCCAAGCAAACATTTAAAGTGGAAAAGGTCAAGGCCAAAGGTCAAGGTCGAAGTACTGGGTGGTGGAGTGTGTAGGGCATGTTAATATGTATCATGTGTATAAATATTTAAGCGATTGGCAAAAGTATTGAGAAGTTAGTGTAGGATTGAGAAACGTGCATGTAGATTTGTCCCAAAAGTGGCATGCAAACATTTAAAGTGGAAAAGGTCAAGGCCAAAGGTCAAGGTCGAAGTACTGGGTGGTGGAGTGTGTAGGGCATGTTCATATGTATCATGTGTATAAATATTTAAGCGATTGGCAAAAGTATTGAGAAGTTAGTGTAGGATTGAGAAACGTGCACGTAGATTTGTCCCAAAGTGCCAAGCAAACATTTAAAGTGGAAAAGGTCAAGACCAAAGGTCAAGGTCGAAGTACTGGGTGGTGGAGTGTGTAGGGCATGTTCATATGTATCATGTGTATAAATATTTAAGCGGTTGGCAAAAGTATTGAGAAGTTAGTGTAGGATTGAGAAACGTGCACGTAGATTTGTCCCAAAGTGCCAAGCAAACATTTAAAGTGGAAAAGGTCAAGGCCCAAGGTCAAGTCGAAGTACTGGTGGATGTGTGTAGGGCATGTTCATATGTATCATGTGTATAACTATTTAAGCGATTGGCAAAAGTATTGAGAAGTTAGTGTAGGATTGAGAAACGTGCACGTAAATGTACATTTGTGCCAAAGTGCCAAGAAAACATTTAAAGTGGAAAAGGTCAAGGCCAAAGGTCAAGGTCGAAGTACTGGGTGGTGGAGTGTGTAGGGCATGTTCATATGTATCATATGTATAAATATTTAAGCGATTGGCAAAAGTATTGAGAAGTTAGTGTAGGATTGAGAAACGTGCACGTAGATTTGTCCCAAAGTGCCAAGCAAACATTTAAAGTGGAAAAGGTCAAGGCCAAAGGTCAAGGTCGAAGTACTGGGTGGTGGAGTGTGTAGGGCATGTTCATATGTATCATGTGTATAAATATTTAAGCGATTGGCAAAAGTATTGAGAAGTTAGTGTAGGATTGAGAAACGTGCACGCAGATTTGTCCCAAAGTGCCAAGCAAACATTTAAAGTGGAAAAGGTCAAGGCCAAAGGTCAAGGTCGAAGTACTGGGTGGTGGAGTGTGTAGGGCATATTCATATGTATCATGTGTATAACTATTTAAGCGATTGGCAAAAGTATTGAGAAGTTAGTGTAGGATTGAGAAACGTGCACGTACATTTGTCCCAAAGTGCCAAGCAAACATTTAAAGTGGAAAAGGTCAAGGCCAAAGGTCAAGGTCGAAGTACTGGGTGGTGGAGTGTGTAGGGCATGTTCATATGTATCATGTGTATAAATATTTAAGCGATTAGCAAAAGTATTGAGAAGTTAGTGTAGGATTGAGAAACGTGCACGTACATTTGTCCCAAAGTGCCAAGCAAACATTTAAAGTGGAAAAGGTCAAGGCCAAAGGTCAAGGTCAAAGTACTGAGTGGTGGAGTGTGTAGGGCATGTTCATATGTATCATGTGTATAAATATTTAAGCGATTGGCAAAAGTATTGAGAAGTTAGTGTAGGATTGAGAAACGTGCACGTAGATTTGTCCCAAAGTGCCAAGCAAACATAAAAAGTGGAAAAGGTCAAGGCCAAAGGTCAAGGTCGAAGTACTGGGGGGTGGAGTGTGTAAGGCATGTTGATATGTATGACGTGTATAAATATTGACATAATATGTGAAGCCATGTAGAATATGGTAATATCAGGACGTACGGACGGACGGACGGGACGGATGTACGGACGGACGGGACGGATGTACGGACGGACGGACGGACGGGACGGACGTATGGACGGATGTATGGACGGACGGATGTACGGACGGACGGGACGGATGTACGGACGGACGCCGTTAACACTATATGCCCCCGTACCTTTCGGTAGCGGGGCCATAAAAATTCAAAGTAATTTGACCTTGACATTGGGCACAGGGGCCGCATGGTTGGGGGGTAGAATGAAAATATGGAATGTATTGAAAAACAAACCCAAAATGTGGAAGTTTCCAAGGTAATGGCGAAGCAGTTGCAGAGATATAGTATAACGAAAAACTTTTAACCAAAAAACTTTAACCGGACGTACGTTAAAAAGTTAACGTTGAAAATGGCTAAGTCAATTACGTAGAAATAATAGGTGAAGGTAAAAGAAATGGTCACATGTTGGAGAGTGGTATGTGGTAGGCACCCCTTGGTTATGAAGCTGTGAAAGTTTGGTGGTCCTAGGTGGTACAGTACCAAAGAAATGGACTTAAAAACGAAAACTTAACATTGTAAACGCGAAAACTTAACATTGAAAATGGCTAAGTCGACTGCGCGCAAAAAAATGGGTCAAGTTCAAAAAAAGGTAACATGTTGGATAGTGATATGTGGTGGGCACCCCTTGATTATGAAGCAGTGAAAGTTTGGTGGTCCTAGGTGGTACATTAACAAAGAAATGGACTCAAACACGAAAACTCAACATTGATTGTGGACGCCCGCCCGGCTTTCGCCAATCCAATACCCTGGATTTTTTTTTAAAAAACCTGGCTAAAAATCCCAAAATCAGAACGGAATTTTTACATCGAAAACATACATACATGTATTGAGCCCTGAAATTAGAATAACCTGTCCTGGTCACAGGTTGAAGTAACGGACCGAGTTCTATAAATACATTAAATATGCCTAAACGCATCAATAAATGAAAACTAGAAAATGTGTTCATAGAACACGGATGCCCCACATATCGCTTTGATAATAAATGAGGCCAAATTCCAAGTCAAAATTTGTTTTTACCTGAGCGTTAAAGTTTTTGAAGCACCAAGTATGTGACCTTGACCCTGGGCTTGGTGGGGGCAGGACGAACGTGAATTTGGCACAGGGCGGTAGAGGACCATTATAGCAATGCGTATATGAAGTATGAAGCTGATCCGTGGAAGGGAACAGAAATTATAAGATATTTACCCCGAGCGTTAAAGTTTTTGAAGCACCAAGTATGTGACCTTGACCCTGGGCTCGGCGGGGGCAGGACGAACGTGGATTTGGCACAGGGCGGTAGAGGACCATTACAGCAATGCATATATGAAGTATGAAGATGATCCGTGAAAGACAACAGAAATTATAAGATATTTACCTGAGCGTTAAAGTTTTTGAAGCACTAAGTATGTGACCTTGACCCTGGGCTTGGCGGGGGCAGGACGAACGTGGATTTGGCACAGGACAGTAGAGGACCATTAGAGCAATGCGTATATGAAATATGAAGCTGATCCATGAAAGCAAACGGAAATTATAAGATATTTACCCGAGCGTTAAAGTTTTTGAAGCACCAAGTATGTGACCTTGACCCTGGGCTCGGCGGGGGCAGGACGAACGTGGATTTGGCACAGGGCGGTAGAGGACCATTACAGCAATGCGTATATGAAGTATGAAGATGATCCGTGAAAGACAACAGAAATGATAAGATATTTACCTGAGTGTTAAAGTTTTTGAAGCACTAAGTATGTGACCTTGACCCTGGGCTTGGCGGGGTCAGGACGAACGTGGATTTGGCACAGGACAGTAGAGGACCATCAGAGCAATGTGTATATGAAATATGAAGCTGATCCATGAAAGCAAACGGAAATTATAAGATATTTACCCGAGCGTTAAAGTTTTTGAAGCACCAAGTATGTGACCTTGACCCTGGGCTTGGCGGGGGCAGGACGAACGTGGATTTGGCACAGGGCGGTAGAGGACCATTAGAGCAATGTGTATATGAAATATGAAGCAGATCGGTCGAAGGATGAAGAAATTCTGAGACATTTACCCGAGCGTTAAAGTTTTGTGACGGACGGATGTGACGGGACGGACAAGGGTAACACTAAATTCCCCCTCCACTATTGTGGTGGGGCAAAAAAAAAGCTGAAAAAATTGCTGACTCCCTCCATATAGCGGGAGTAAAAAAATGTTCAGCTTTTTTTTTCATTTATTGATGCTTTTAGGCATATTTAATGTACTTATAGACCTTGGTCCGTTACTTCAACCTGTGGTCCTGGTGGGAATAATTAATACGGAACACAATTAACATAGCCAGAGATCCAGATAAGCTGCACAATTACAAAACACAACAAGACTTTGGACTTACGGTTGAAGACATAATAAGTATCCGAAAACTTTAACGCAAATCGGACGGACGGACGGACGGACGGACAGATGGACGGCAGAATAATTTAAAAGTCCTGTTTTCATTACCTCTATTTTTCTCAAATCTGTTCTAATGTACATGTTGTCATCACTCATTTGAACCGTCTCGCTGTATTGAAAGAGAAATGAAGAGAGTGAAAAGTGAATGGGTTTAACGTCCCACCAACAGCTAAGGTCATATAGAGACGGGACCACAGTTTTAGTCTCATCCTACAGACAAGTGGGATGGAAATACTATGAAAGTATTTTTGACGCCCAAGGCGAGGTGTGAGTTTGTTTGTTTATTAGTGTTTAACGGCCTATCAACAGTCATGTAAGGCCGGGCAAACGGTTCGATCCCATTTTAACCTGCTGCATTGGGGGGAAAATCCCAAAATCAGAACGGAATATTTACATTGAGAACAAATATATTCAGCCCTGAACTGAGAATAACCTGACCTGGTGCCAGGTCCATACCACACCAATTCATTTGGCCCCTTCCCTTAAAATAGGATTACGAATATCGTAATACTCACATAAGGGGTATAACCAGATTCAATTGTCACATACAAAATGCCAAAGACGTATGTGGGGGCCAAACCAGGTCTCCAGTCGGGATTCCGGTAAGGATGAACCCCGATCGTTAAATTACCCATCGCGTGCTCCCACCTGACACCCACGCGAGGTGTGAGAATCCACAACCTCCAGATTGGAAGTCAGGTGTTCCAACCCTTAGGCCACAACCCATCTCTAGAAATGAGGGAAAGACAGGGAATACTACTGTCTGTTTCACGAAAGTTGCCCAAATTGTACGGCTATATAAACAATTCAAAAACAATTTTTTTTTTGATAATAATATTGAATTAAAGGAAAATTTAAGAATGAGCCTTCTTTTTATTTCGTGAAATTTGGTAAAATTCCCATACACAAATCAATTTTTCGTAACAATAACAATATTTGACAAATTTTCACGAAATAAAAAGAAGGCTCATTCTTAAATTTTGATAAAATTTAATATTATCAAAAAAAATACTGTGTTTGCATTGTTTATATGGCTGTAAAATGTTGGCAGATTTCGTGAAACACACAGTAATTACCAGTTTTCGATTGGAAACCTCTGTACGATCTCGTCAATAACGGGCTTGTAACAGGCATCCCTCTCCACCTGTCCATCCGCGCTCCAGTCCCGCACGATCTGTTTCAGTGTTGTCTTGACCTTGTCCATGTCACCAATGGTGGGCAGCGTCTCCTTCGAATCCTCCTCTTCTTCACCATTCTGGGACACAAACGTGACTAAATGGAGAACAGTGTATAGAGAATTTCTTTATTTCTCATCAGAAGTATATGTTGTGACCACTCATTTGACGGTTCAAATGAGTGGTCACAACATATACTTCGGTTCAGAAATAGGGAAAATAGATAGAGAATAATAGGTTAGTGCCGTGAATGGGAAAAAATATCTGGCAAGGCTCAGGAAACGGGATGGGCGAGGCTCTACCGAGCACATCCCGTTTCCGTGCCGCGCCAGATATTTTTTCCCATTCACGGCACTAACGTACTATTCTATTTATCCAGTCAACACCCACAAGTGGCTGTAAAATGCAAAAATAGTATTGACTGGATATCAAAAATGTTTCACGGCACATACGCTCTGTGTTGACGGGATAAACACATTTAATCAGACACAAGCGGAGCTCCAGATAAGTTTTGTATCTAAAGAGTATTATACCCACAGATTTCAAATTCAATGCGTATTTTACTTTCATAAATGTACTATTGATTTTCTTCCTTATTAAATAGGGAACAAATGATAAAAAAAAATATAAGGCACACTTAAAAATTCACTTATTTGAGCTGCAAAAAGCAAACAGTGTAATTTTCAACTTTATAACAGTATTTTCACTACTCAATTTGAAAATAAATGCATATTTTCACACTGCTGTGATTATTTTGTACTCCCACTTTTGGTAATCAGTGCATTTTCTGCTAAAATAAGTGCGTAGAATACGTGAATACGAACCTAATCTGGAGCTCTGTACATGGACGTGCCAGTCGATCTCTGGCTACTCTGGCCACATGCAGGTATTTTGTCAACACTTTGCAAGAAAGAATGTGATTTCTGTGACAAAATTTAATGAATGAATTTTCAGATTATTTGTATTTTATCCGAGAATCTCTCGCCACAAAATGATCCCTGTGAATCAGGGTGTGGGATCACATGGTTTCCGAACCCGATTTTCCGACATGACTTAATCTGTGATGTCATTTTTACAATTTCCGAACCCGATTTTCCGACATGACTTAATCTGTGATGTCAATAGGTTTTCTTTAAAATCTTCCTAACAAATGGACATATTTTTATGATAATATGTGCGGCACCAAATACGATGGCATATGTGTTTTATGCTCTGAAAGTTATTTACAATAACTTATAACTTTCACAATGAATCGAGTACCGTTTACTCCTTACATTCACGTGCTCTAGTTTTTATTTACATTTACGATAACTGATTCTTCTATTCGTCAAAACGACAGAATTATGAGATTAAAGCCGCCTATACAATAAAGGGCAACGTGTATTGCATTTGCTGCGGTATATTCATAACAAGAGTTGTCAGAAGACAACGAAGCTCACCTGTTGGCAGCCTTCACTCAAACTTGGCACAGTTGTATAAAAAAACATGAATATTATATAACTTGACCTTGGCTTAAGGGGTGTGCGGTGGACCTTGACATTGGGGTCAGTGGTGGAAGGTGGTTCGTGGATGGATTTGCTATAGCATGATATAGCATATTAAGATGAATGCATGTATGAAATATCAATGCGCTCCCTGAAAACAGAAGTAAAACAAAATTTAACCCACCGTTATGAACGCACTAAGTTGGTGATTTTCTACAGCATGATAGCTATTCACATGAGGAATGCATGTATGAATGTGCTAAGTTTGTGACCTTGACCTTGGGGAAAGGGGTGGGTCATGGAATTGCTATAGTACGATAGAGTATCATCCAATGGTGAGTCATGGATTTGCAAAGCTTGACCCAACGTTAAGATTATGAATGTGCTAAGTTTGTGACCTTGACCTTGGTGAAAGGGGTGGGGTGTCATGGATTTGCTATAGCACGATAGAGTATCATCAGATGAATGCATGTATGAAATATGAAGGCGTTCCCTGTAAATAAACAGAAGTTACACAACATTTACCCCAACGTTAAGTTTATGAACTTGCTAAGTTTGTGACCTTGACCTTGGGGCAAGGGTTGGGTGGTAGGTCGTGGATTTGTTACAGCATGATAGAGGGTCATCTGAGGAATGCATGTATGAAATATCAAGGCATTCCATGAAAGGAAACAGAAGTTATAAGACATTTGTGAAATATTGAACATTTTAGACTAAGGAAATAGAAGTTATAACAATATTTCTCTGATGTAAAGTTTACGGACGCACGCACACATGCACGGACGGACAACCTGACTCCAGTATACACCCACCCACAACTGGTTGTGGAGGGTAAAAAAACATGACGTTACACCGTTCGGAAACATGTGATCTCACACCTCGTGAATGGTACTACAGAATTTTGAATATTGTATACATGGATTAGCTACATGTAGCTGAGTTTGATAATCATTTACTTTTTGTTGTCATAGGTTACACATATAATGTACTTATTGTTTAACCTAGTTTCTCGACCAATGAAAAAACAGAATTTTGTTTCAATTCATCGCATATTGCGACACTTTCAGCAATATCTATTAAATTAATCATTAAATGTTCAGCCGCTATATTTACATGTATAACTGATTGTATGAGTTGCTGCCATCAGTTCACATAACACAAAGCATATTACCGCCCACACACATGCTAACTACGTGTCACATCGTCAATCACATACTAGTATAGCGATTCAAAATCATGTTCAAGGGACAGAGCTTCGCGAGTGGGCTGGTAAACAAGAAGTATGTTATAGATCACACATTCATGTGAGGTTATTGTTTTGTTCACTTTTTGTTGTTGCGGGTCTCATACAATTGACCTCTCAACTCTATTTACAAACATTCTCTCGGCACATTTATGAGTTGGATAAACATCTCTAGAAGACACAGAAAGTGATGAAAAGTGAACGTGTTCAAGGTACTAAGCAACAGTGTTGGATCTTATGTGTTTTTTGTTTTTTTTGTTGCGGTGGGTCTCAGAATATGCACTTACAAGTCTCAACTGGATTCATTTTCCACCTATTAAGTTAAGGGCTTGTTGATTATTACTCACTGTTTCTTGTTGCCGGTCTCACATATTTGGATGTGATTGGAGAATAGAGCTTATGGGATTTGTGACCAGTGTAGCTCCTGATCAAATAGCGCACTCTTGTAGCCTGATAATTATCTATATTACTTGTTAGAAGCATGACAGGTTTTTTTAATTCATGGATTAGTAATCGGTGCAGATCCTGATCAGACTGTGTGGATGCACAGGCTGATCTGGATCTACATGTACACTGGTCAAAAAACACATATTATTAAGCCCCATTCTCCAGTCACAGCCACATATACTAGCAGCACTCCAGTAGCCTATTTCATCAACCTATCAACACTTGATCAATCAGGACCAGTAGACTATTTCATCAACCTATCAACACTTGATCAATCAGGACCAGTAGACTATTTCATCAACCTATCAACACTTGATCAATCAGGACCAGTAGACTATTTCATCAACCTATCAACACTTGATCAATCAGGACCAGTAGACTATTTCATCAACATTGCAAAGTATACTTTAATAGTAGCAAAGTATACTTTGAGGGAGAAATTTTCAATTTTATGATAAATTTATTAATTTTTATTATACTGAATTTATTACATTATCACAGCCAATTTGGCTGTGATAATGTAATAAATTCAGTATAATAATTCTGCATACTTTTAATCATGAAATATATGCATTTGTTAGTTTTATATGAAATAATGCAGTTCAGGAAAAATAAATGATTACTCCCTCAAAGTATACTTTGCTAGTAAAGTATACTTTGCAATGTTGATGAAATGTGCTACAGATAAGGTGGTATTGGCGTATTTTACACACTTATTTTAGCAGAATACGCACAGTACAAAATACTCACAGCAATGTGAAAATATGCATTGGCTTTCAAATTGAGTAGTGAAAACACTGTAATAAAGTTGAAAATTTACTTATTGAGCTGCAAAAAGCAAACAGTGTTTGCAGCTCAAATAAGTGAATTTTAAAATTAGTTTTTTTTTTTATCATTTGTTCCCTATTTAACTTAACTTATCTGGAGCTCTGCAGTAGTACTTACAACTGTCGTCTCAACTGGATTCCTGTTCTCAAAGATGGTCTCCGCATCTGAGGTTATGAGTTTGATGATCTTCGAGTTCTGGTTGATGCACTCACGGATCGTGTCAAGATGGTCTAGGAAGCCCGGTATCAGGTCCTGGTGAGCCTTCGACAGATTGTGGTAACTCCGCTCGGCCACCTCGACCCTCCGGGTGGAAAAACATCTGAAAAATAAACCAGGGGCCCCAATAAGGCATCTATTTTACGCTCTTATTTTATCTGAATATGCATTGATTTTCAAAAATGTACAAAATACTCACAACAATTTGAAAATATGATATTTTTTTCAAATTGAGGAGTGAAAAAGCTCTAATAAAGTTGAAAATCCATTTTTAAAAGTAATTCAGGTGGTACATGAATATGAAATCATAGTTATTCAAACTATATTCTGCGCAACTCAAAACAGCATCTTCCTGCACAGTATTGTCAACATACTCCAAGAAGCACCAGTACTCCAGATAAGGAATTAGTAATTGAGTATTGTCACTCCATCATTTCTGAAGCAATTGAGTATTTCAAAATTTTAATTGTGTAAAATAGAATCAGACAACTGTTTACACATCAGCAGACCGCACTCATTGAATAATTTACTTCTAAATTAAAACCCATCTTCGTATTTCATTAGAATTGTCTCCTTGGACCAAGATGTGTTTTCACGGGAAAATAAGAAAATATGCTACATTTTGTGGTCTGTATTGTTTTCTGCAACATGATAAAGATACCACAAATATTTCATTGCTTTTTGATACTCACTACTTCTGATTTCAATTGGGTTTTTGGCAAATTTAATTGGGTATTTACGCAAAATACGCACCTTATCTGGAGCTCTGAAGCACATCAACAATATACAGCTTCTACACATACAGCAGACGATTTTGACCCCTTCGTGCACCAGTGGACAGCATAAGTAAACAGAAAATAGGTGATCAAATAACGTAGGTTTGCTATTAAAATGCTCTTTAGACATAAAGGTCTTTAAACATAAAGCCTATCTGGAGACCTGTGAAACATAAACACAGGAATTAAGTTGATTGAGCGATTGAATGGAGCTTTATGTGTATTCATTAACAATGCCAGGGCTACAAATAAGTAATTAGTAATTGAGTATTGCTACTCATTTCTAAAGCAATTGGGTATTTCAAAAGCTTAATTGGGTAAAATAAAATCACACTACAGTTTACACATCAACAGACAGCAATTGTTAAATAGTTTGTTTCTAAATGAAAACATGTCCTGGCATTTCATCAGAATGGTTTCCTTGGAGACAATTCTAATGAAATACCAAGATGTGTTTTCATGGAAAATAAGAAAAATATGCTATATTTGTGGTCTGTGTATTGTTTTTTTCAGCATGATAAAGGTACCATAAAATTTGTATTACTTTTTGATACTCGCTACTTCTGATTTCAATTGGGTTTTTGGCAATTTTATTTGGGTATTTAAGCAAATACGAAGCTTATCTGGAGCTCTGCGATTCAATATACATATGTGATAGGGAATACGCTGCTATGACCTGAATCTGACCTGTCCGCTGCGTTATTCTGGAAGTCGGATTTCGTACATTTCGCACACCTGCAGAGGGCAGGGAGAAATCTGACCCGTTTTCCTATATCATACGATCCTCTAACTTCGATAGCCGCACAGATTCGAGACCATTTTTATTTTCTCGTTCTATCGCGAGATTTACGGGTTACGTCACTTCCATTACACTTGTGCGTTCAACCGAAGCCAGATGAAAGGTCACAAATGCCAAGTTAGAAAAATGCGATTTAAACGGGACTAATACATTACCAAACATTACCAAACATTACCTAAATGTTGTGTTTTCCACTAATCCCATTAACCCCCTACATTAAAATCCGGATTTCGATAGGAAAACTTACACATAAATGAGTTCGCTTGAACCCGTATGTTGTTTACATGTTTATCAATGGAGGTCACATAATATTTGTAGGTAGAAAGGCACTAATAATGTAGGAATATGGATTTTCATTCAGTCGCCACCTTATCCTATTTTTTTTTTAAATTGTAACTTTTAAGTTCGTCCACATCAGTTCAATACCTCCATTTATCAGCAGATATATGCAATCTGGTCTCTGTTTTTGTTATTCCCATTGTGGACGAGTACCACATGCAGAAGGGATTGAAATGTCTTACTCCAAAAATAGACATTACCACTTTAAAAAAGTATCCAAACCAACAAGTTGATATTTCATATTGTTTAATTTGTTTAATCTAGCAAATTATATTTTCCAAGTTGGCAATCGTTTGTCTAATCATTTAAGTTCGAAATAATATGTATAGTGACACCTGAACGCAATGGTACATTATGCAGACACAATTTGTGGTGTTTTCCAACCGGGCACCTGCACCGGAAGAGCATATGACGTCATAGGGTCAGAGGTCGCGACCTTTCACGGTAAGCTGGAGGCGGCCATTTGTAGACGAGCGTGTTTTGAAAGTAAACAATTGCATTTCCAGGGCTCACACTGGCTTTTTTTTTCTTTGCGCCACCACTTTCGCCAAATGAAAAAAATTGGAGCCATTTCAGTGAAGTTGGAGCCAAAAATTTAGGCAGACTTAAAAATCAATGCCAACACTTTAGAATCAAACGGATACATTCTTTAAACTTTCTAAACTGTTATACACATCACTTCAATTGACAAATATAATAGTTTTTGAAATTGAATGACAGAAATGTATTAACTAGAACAACAAAAGACTAATTTGGTTGATGTAGTGTATTTTTTACTTGTATTTTCATATAAATATATATACATGCAACATGTTTCAACATTTATTGTTCTGCGAATACATTAGTGCAGAGTAAACGCCAGCTTCAGCAAGCAAAACTTGATCAAGACAGTGGCTACATCTATTTCATGTTAAGAATTCGCCTGTAGCCGATTTCATCAACATTGCAAAGTATACTTTACTAGCAAAGTATACTTTGAGGGAGTAATCATTTATTTTTCCTGAAATGCATTATTTCATATAGAACTAACAAATGCATATATTTCATGATTAAAAGTATGCAGAATTATTATACTGAATTTATTACATTATCACAGCCAAATTGGCTGTGATAATGTAATAAATTCAGTATAATAAAAATTAATAAATTTCTCATAAAATTGAAAATTTCTCCCTCAAAGTATACTTTGCTACTAAAGTATACTTTGCAATGTTGATGAAATGGGCTACAGGTCTTCCTGGATGCCCATGCAGTAAATGCAGCCTTGAAGTTGAAGTTCTGCAGCTCAGGGCCATTTATACAAATGGTCATGAGCTTTTCCAGGCCTTCTGACTTTAGACTATTCCGCAGTGCAGTCTTGATCAAGTTTTGCTTGCTAAAGCCACGTTCACAATCTGCCGTAGAAACTGGCAACACAAGAAGGCGTTCAGCAGCTTCGGCTGATGCTGGAAAAGTTTCTTTGTGGCGAATGGCCAGATTGGCCACATCTTTGGTGTTGGCCACTGATTTGTTGCCACTGTTGTGGCTAGTCCGAGAGTACTCAACAAAATTTGACAGCTCTCCCCTGTACCCGCACATTCCAAATGAGGTGATGTAGTCTGACACAACTTCAATGTCATCTGTCACTGATGATGCAGGTAACTGTGGATTGAACATGTTGCTCAATGCTCTTAAGACCGCACTATCAGCATTGTCTGAGAAACGTTCATTGAGGCTTTGCACCATGGATGTCACAAACTTATCTGCAACACTAACTGCCTCCTGCCTCTGCTTCTCACTATCCCTTATAGTATGCCCAGCAAACTCAAACGTCATTAAGCCATCTGGGCCGACCTGGGGCTCGGTGGGGGCAACAGATAAAAATATTGCCAAACTGGACCCATCTCTCTTATCCCGAAGGCCTTCTAGTCTGTCTATTGTTGATGTCAGTAGGGGCGAGACCTCCGAATAGTCCAGGTCAGATCTCTGGTACATTTTTGACAGAATTGCCAGGGGCTTCAGTACATCACTCAGGAAGTGGGCAGTGTAGAGGAATTTGTACGTTGCGATGGGCTTGTACATACTGAGTGCCTTGCCTGTGTTCTCTTCAAGGAACACAGACACCAGACTGCCATAGCTGGCTATCAGGGCATCAACCGAGCCTTCAAAACTCAACCATCAGGTATGAAAAACTTGTTTGAATCGTTTTGGTTGAGCTTGGAGTATGGACTGGATTTCAGATAGTGTGGCCATGTTCTTGGGGGAAAAGTGAAAATACTTGTAAACAGAGTTAAGATTGTCCTGAAACTTTACAAGGTATGTGATAGTGTCAGCACCACTGCAACAACTCAGTGCCAAGCGATGGGCGATACAATGTGTGGCTAGGACTCCAGGGACTGAACTCTTCAGTCGGGTAACCACACCAGACCGATTTCCCACCATAACAGCTGCACCGTCAGTACTGACACCACACAGATTTGACAGGGCAACTCCCTTTTGACCTAACATTGCGACAACTTTGGTAAATATGCATTCCGCATTTGCATGATGCAAGTCACTGATGCCCAAGAAGTGGGTCTGTGGGCTCACTGTACCTAGGGATCCTTTTCTATGAGCCGTATATACAGGATTAAGTTCTGGTGAATAGAAATGTCTGTTGACTCGTCTAACATGAGACTAAACTTCACAGACGCGTTGATTTTTGCCAACAGTTCATCATGGAGCACTTTCGTTATCGCATCTTGAAAGTCGTCGATGCTCTGGTTGTGGGCGTATGTTGTGTGATTATCCACCCTCAGGTCACATAACTGGGAGGCGCCCTGAAAATTCACAGACACTATAAGGAGAGACAAGTCCAACATTAAATGTAGATGCACAAAGTTATGCAAAAATATTGATTTTTTACGGACAATACATGGATACCTAATTGTTACCATTCCACATGTTTTCAACACACGTTGCTGTTTTTTACCAATATTAACTAATAGAATAAATGATTGACTTGCTTTGAATAAATATTGAATGACAGAAATGTATTAACTAGAACAACAAAAGACTAATTTGGTTGATGTAGTGTATTTTTTACTTGTATTTTCATATAAATATATATACATGCAACATGTTTCAACATTTATTGTTCTGCGAATACATTAGTGCAGAGTAAACGCCAGCTTCAGCAAGCAAAACTTGATCAAGACAGTGGCTACATCTATTTCATGTTAAGAATTCGCCTGTAGCCGATTTCATCAACATTGCAAAGTATACTTTACTAGCAAAGTATACTTTGAGGGAGTAATCATTTATTTTTCCTGAAATGCATTATTTCATATAGAACTAACAAATGCATATATTTCATGATTAAAAGTATGCAGAATTATTATACTGAATTTATTACATTATCACAGCCAAATTGGCTGTGATAATGTAATAAATTCAGTATAATAAAAATTAATAAATTTCTCATAAAATTGAAAATTTCTCCCTCAAAGTATACTTTGCTACTAAAGTATACTTTGCAATGTTGATGAAATGGGCTACAGGTCTTCCTGGATGCCCATGCAGTAAATGCAGCCTTGAAGTTGAAGTTCTGCAGCTCATTCCGCATTTGCACGATGCAAGTCACTGATGCCCAAGAAGTGGGTCTGTGGGCTCACTGTACCTAGGGATCCTTTTCTATGAGCCGTATATACAGGATTAAGTTCTGGTGAATAGAAATGTCTGTTGACTCGTCTAACATGAGACTAAACTTCACAGACGCGTTGATTTTTGCCAACAGTTCATCATGGAGCACTTTCGTTATCGCATCTTGAAAGTCGTCGATGCTCTGGTTGTGGGCGTATGTTGTGTGATTATCCACCCTCAGGTCACATAACTGGGAGGCGCCCTGAAAATTCACAGACACTATACATTAAATGTAGATGCACAAAGTTATGCAAAAATATTGATTTTTTACGGACAATACATGGATACCTAATTGTTACCATTCCACATGTTTTCAACACACGTTGCTGTTTTTTACCAATATTAACTAATAGAATAAATGATTGACTTGCTTTGAATAAATATTGATTTTTGGCAATATTTTCAGAAAATGTGATTATCTCCCCTGACCTCAAAATTACTAAAATAGTTTCTAGTCTACAATATATATTCAGTATTCAGTGAAGAAAACAATGTATTGGGCAAGTCCTTCTTTGCTGCGAAGTACACGTTCTTCATGGCTGATGTTACGGCCGCCTCGCTCTTGTTCAATGCAGCTGTCCGCGCGACATCCATGCCAACCGACTGCTTGGCAGCAGATGCTGCTGCAACATGGTCTGAAAATGGAGAAGTTTCATTAAAATATACTACAATCTAAGCTAAAGCAATGTCCATTGGTAAAATACATGTCGTTTCTTTTTACTAATAATGTAGATCCTGATGAGATTTCATCCATCTAATAATAGACATGAAGCCACAATAAAAATAAACAATTAAACAAACGTGGTGAATGATCTGTTAGCCAAAAGTATTGTGTGTTTATTTAATTCAATTACATTTAATATGATAAGGTGCGTAATTTGAGCACTTTTTGATAAAATTTGGTTATTTCTTCACAAAAGATCCAAGTTGGGAGTCCTTTAGAATCATATTTTTGAGACGATTCTAAATCACTTCCAACTTGCCATTTTTGATGGAATAATCTTACCTCAAATTACGCACCTTAACTTAAGCTCCAGATATATACGCATTCAAGATAGATGTATCTACATACCTTTGCTCACAGCGTGCTTGGTTACCGATTCCTTCTTAAATACCGAACATCCAGCAGTGAAAGAATTCGCTTTTTGAACACCAATGCAGACGTCGCAGAACATT
This sequence comes from Conchocele bisecta, assembly GCA_029237695.1. NCBI lineage: Eukaryota > Metazoa > Mollusca > Bivalvia > Lucinida > Thyasiridae > Conchocele > Conchocele bisecta. The sequence goes on from CM055275.1 coordinate 36,101,149, forward strand.
AGCTTTTGTTTTGCATCATAATTGAGCCAAGAATGGCCTATTTTCCAAGTGTCCTTGAAGTTTCTGTTTGGCGAATTTGCGAACAATTTCGCCTTTTTAGACGGCGGAGTATCACAAGATGCAGGCATACGCTTAGAAGCCATTTTGGCAACTGGTGACAGATGCTGTTTACTTTGAAATTTATACTGATCAGCAAAGTACATTCACACCCAGTTGTAAATAATATGTTGTGCATATGGGACCCCAGTTTCTATGCAATTGTCAATAAAAGTATCAAAGAGGCTAGCAATCACTAACTCTGTTTACTCGTCAGCTGTTTGAAGTGACCACAACTGCGGACAATTTTCTGTTCGACAGACAAAGGTCACTTCCTACAACATGACAGGAGGTGGCCTTTTGCTGATAATCCATGATAAGTTTCATCTGTAAACAAACCCTTAACTAGTTTATGGCACAAGCCATAATTAATCGTTTCCTGATATTAATTCAGATGCCCTGCAACTTCACACACAGGTGATAACACGGTAGACTGGTTATCGATTTTATACTCCCCAGATGCGCTCGCTAACTACAAGCTTAAACCCAGTCTACCAGTTTTACCAATACACACAAAGACTGTGTCCTGGGAAAATCAACTTTATGGCATTTTCGCGATTTTTTACCCAGCGCCATTTATTTTCGCAAAAAAAAATTTTGCGCCATTTTCAATTTATTATCGCATTTGGCGATGGCCAGCGTGAGCCCTGATTTCTCCGTGCTTTTGAAGCCAGTAAACGCAATATATATACAGATAATTGGATTATATTTGCATGTAACTAATAAAAAAACGTTTATACTATATTATTTATTACGCATGTTGTTTAATATCGTTAGAGTCTCGAATTATGAGCAGTCCAGGATATAATTTAATCATGTTTGAACACTTCAAATAACTAAATCAAATTTATATGCAAATATATTCTTATCACCATTTACCATTTTCGTTGTTCTAAATATTCTGGCATAAAAATGATGTATTTTAAAGTGAAATTTATCGATTAAACCCCAAACATATCGGGTCACGTGACTAGTGATACGTCACGCCGACTTCCAGAATAACGAGTACTGGTATAGACGAGCACTGGACAACGATAGACCAATACAAATCAGTATTTGTTTCAGCCAAATAATATGTTTAACAAAGGTAAAACATACCTGTAGTTTCGAAAAGCATTTATAATTCGCATAAAGTGTTTTCGTTCCTTCTCATCTTCATCATTATCATTTTCTAGAGGTTTAAAATCTTTTTCGAATTCTTCCAAAGGATCTGCCATTTTCAGACAAGGTACATAACTCTTGGATGCTGGTTCCCAGTTCCTGAGCGGTGTACCTAAATAACGTAATGTTTGATTTTCTTGAAATGGGGAAATACCAGTAGGTAGAGAGTCATCAATATTATGTAGGCCGCGCTTTGTGAAAACCAGCCTTAATGACAACATTTTTGATTTTCACGTTTTTACATTTTCTGATGCGGACACCTTTCAAAAACAATAAGTTGAAAAGAAAATGAAAATATGTTACATAGTTTTTGTTTTAACACACTTTTTGTAGCACCATGTGAATCACGCACGAAAAAAAACGTAATTCATCGAGAAAATGACGTTATTGAAACGGCGACGTTTGTACAATGCAACTGATCAGTCTACAGTAGAATGAGTGTTCATGGACGCATTCTAATGCGCTCTATAAATATCACGCAATCTGATTGGCTGATGGTCATACATTACATAGAGGATATTCCATCGTACATTTTGAATAGCGGGAAATAATACACGAGTGTGCGTCGGCTTCCGCGTAAGCAACGAGAGGATCCCAGGTGAGGATCCCTAGTGAGGAACTGTATTTGAGGATCCCAGGTGAGGATCTGTGTTTGAGGATCCCAGGTGAGGATCCCTAGTGAGGAACTCTATTTGAGGATCTCCGGTGAGGATCTGTGTTTGAGGATCTCCGGTGAGGATCTATAGTGAGGATCCCAGGTGAGGATCCCTAGTGAGGAACTGTATTTGAGGATCCCAGGTGAGGAACTGTGTTTGAGGATTCCAGGTGATGAATTGTATTTGAGGTGCTGTGTTGCCGCAAATCTCGTGTTTTCCACAAACACTGGTTGTGTGTAGAGGCGTGAATCGACGAATCTAGCCCTGGTCACAATATGGTTACTCCGCAAATGCTATAAGCGTAGGGGAGGCCATGTTAGTTGCGACAATGCAGTTGATAGAATTCTGTCCTGGTTGTGAACATTCTCACAAAGTCTATATTTTCATAAACCTAGCAGTTGGACGGACGAATGTACCCACAATAAAGCTCTAATTACTCACGATATGGTCATTGGGCGAGTGTTACCTTTCGAATCAGTGAATTCAGAATATTAAAACAACTGCGAAGTCTCCGAGACGATGTGACAACTTCGACTGTTGGAACACGACTGCTCGATGCGCGTTCAAACCTCACGCGCCTGCAAATGATACTTCTTAGTGGATATAAATAGACGAAACCTCACCACACGTCCCGCACGTATTCGAGGTGGGTGGGGTAACGTCATAAAATGTAGAAACTGTATGAAGGCACCACGGTCCATGTGGGACATCCCGACTTCAGTGGCGGGCTACTGAGCCACCCTAAATATGTATAGTAGTCGCTAGCCCACCAGCACCCGCGGTTACATGGAAGTGGATGGGGTAGCAACACAAATTGTGGTATCATCACATCATCTGACACCGCAATTGAGCAAGGAGAAATAGGTAGATGGACGGGCTGATTGAAGTAACTCCTACTAGCATATTCATTCTGCATTATCGGTATGCAACCAGTACAATAAGAGAAACAAAATAACTTCACAAATGGAACTGTCTCTCAACTAGTCACATTACCTCCCCCTCCCCCGGCGTTTTAAAAGTTCGTCCCGAACGAGCACAGTTTCATTTAATCAGTCATTGAGCCCGCACTGTGTTTGACCACAACATCAGGGTCGCGGACCCAAGCTGTACTTAATGTATATAACGTCCCATCGGGCAGTACCGCTGTTTCCCGTTTCTTCAAGGCATAGTAATCCGTCGGGAATTCAACATCCACTCGAATGGTCTTGCATTGCAGCGCCATTTTCCTTGTTTTTCTCATGATAAGGCCTGCTGCGTCATCGATGATTACACTCGGCGCTCCCAGGAAGGCTACAAGTGTATCACCCATCATATACGTATATGTATTTTCGGTTCCGGGAGAGGGACCTGTCGTCATCTTCTTCGGCAGGTAAGGCCTCGACCTTTGTACTGGGGTAGAAGGGTTAGCCTGCCTATTGGGTGAGCGGATAATCTCTACCGAAATCTGTGGATCGTCGATGGAGAGAATCGAAGAGGATCGCCTCTTCACCTGGCGCGTATCTTGTATTTCATTGGTGGAACTCAGGGATCGCTCGGGACTTGTCGACGAACTACTTGCACGGTGGCGTGCCGGTGTTTTGCTGGGGGATGGTTTTCTCGACCGTTGACGCTTCGGCGCAGGGCTAGAAGAAGGTCTCTGTGTGTTAGATGTCGTCGGTCGGTTGACAGATCTTTGGGTTTGGCGAATGGGGGATCTGCTTCTTTCCCCCGAATGGTCGATCTACTTTTTTTCCCCCGAATGGGCGATCTACTTCTCCGGTACTCATGTCTGTCGGTTGACCGATGTGGAGTACAAGGGCTCCTTGATGGATGCTTTGATCGACCATTCGTGGAGCGGATGGGTGTAGAGAAATAATGTTTCGACTCTTTATGGCGCTTGTAGTTGTCGTCCCGGGTGTACTCGTAGGAGCAGTATTCACTAGTTCATGTACCCGATCAATCCGGCATTTCAAATTTGCCACATAGCTGGCGACATTATCATGATTGTCATCTGTTTCAGGAGTGGTCCGAAAGAGTAGATCCTCTGGAAGCTCCACCTCCCTGCCAAACATCATCAGGCTTGGTGACATCCCGGTGCTTTCATGGTTCGATGAACGGTAGGCCAGCATCACCAATGGGAGCTTCGTATCCCAGTGACGCTGATCGCTGGATACATGTTTTGTCAACATCGCCCGTAGTGTGCGGTTAAACCGCTCTACCATACCGTTGCTCTGCGGATGATATGGAGTCGTCCTGGTCTTGTCCACGTCCAAGTACTTACAGACTTGCTGGAACACTGCTGATTCAAACTGCCGCCCTTGATCAGTATGAACTTGGCGAGGAACACCAAACCTGCAAATAAACTGTTCAACAAATGTCTGTGTTACTGTTTCTGCTTCAATGTTTGCTAATGCAAACGCCTCAGTCCATCGGCTGAAATAATCAACCAATACCAAAATATACTTGTTTCCAGTTTGGGTGACTGGAAGGGGTCCTAAAATGTCCAGAGCCACTCTTTCCAAAATGGCTCCCACCCGCGACTGCTTAAGTGGTGCTTTAGGGTTTTTATGCTGATTTTCCCCTTGTTGGCAGCTGAGGCATCTTGAGCACCAGAGCTTCACATCTTCTTTGTATCCTACCCAATAGAATCGGTCCTGGAATCGTTTCAGTGTCCTCGTAAACCCTAAGTGTCCACTGGAAGGGTCCTCATGTAGCATTTTGAAAACCTGTTCATGATATGTCTGTGGTAATACCAACTTCCATATGTCTCCATCTGACTCTGTGACACTGGCCACACGACGGTAAATCACACCGTTCTTTAAGGACAGCTGGTCCCATTTCGCCCAATATCCTTTTATAGCAGGTTCCAAGTGGGATATTTCTTCCCAGGTTGGTCTTTTCTCAGCTGACAGCCAGGAATGAACGTTTGCTCTCTTGCTGTCTGACTGCTGTGCCGCAGCAATCTCCTCTGATGATTTGCTACTCATCCAGATACAGCTACCTTCCGTTCCAAATCGACTTTCATTTCTGGTGATAGCTCGAACATTCTCTTCTGCTGTGTTTTCTGTTTGACTGATCTGTTTCTCATCTTGGTTATCTATTATGACCCCCGTCTTGGGATCGTCTTGTAGCTTGGTTTTGTTATACATCTCCCGTTTTGAACAGTAGCCGCACCCATCACATGGTATTCTTGACAAACCATCCGCATTCATGTGCTTTCTCCCAGCCCTGTGTTTTATTGTAAGATCATATGTCTCTAGTGTCTCCAGCCACCTGGCCATTTGACCTTCGATGTTCTTGAAATTCATAAGCCACGTGATGCCCCATGATCGGTGCGTACTACCGTTGGTACACCATACAGATAATGGTGAAAGTGTTTTACTGACTCGACTACAGCAAGTAATTCCTTCCCCGTAATGCAGTAGTTTCGTTCTGCTCTACCCAATGCTCGACTATAGTACGCAACCACTCGCTCATCCTCGCCATCACACTGCGACAAAACTGCTCCAATACCTACTTGCGTCCGTGTCTAGTATGAAGTTTGTCCTTGTGGATGGATAACATAGAATTGGTGATGTTATGAGAGCCTGTTTCAAAGTATCAAATGCTTCTTCGCATGCATCGGTCCATTCAAACAATGTCGCCTTTTCGGTAAGTTGATGAAGAGGTCTAGCAATGTCTGCGAAGTGTTTTACAAACCGTCGGTAATAGGAGCACAGTCCTAGGAAGCTACACACGTCATGTACAGTGGTGGGTATTGGCCAATTTTTCACCACTTCTATCTTCTTTGGATCCGTCGCTATTCCGTCCTGCGATACCACATGCCCTAGGAATTCTACTTCATGTTTAAATAGCTTACATTTCTTCGGCGATAGTTTCAATCATGCATTTTCTACACGGCGAAGGACTTCAGATAATCGCTCAAGATGTTGCTCAAAGCTATCGGCAAAGACGATGATGTCATCGATGTAAAGAAGGAGGCATGTCTCCCAGTGTAATCCAGCCAGTATGACCTCCATCATTCGCTCAAATGTAGCTGGGGCGTTGCACAATCCGAAGGGCATGACGGTGAACTGGTAAAGTCCGCATGTAGTCGCAAAGCCTGTCTTTTCTGCGTCGTCCGGCTCCATAGACACCTGCCAGTACCCACTGGCCAAGTCCAGCGTTGAGAACCAGCGTGAACCTCTAAGGGAATCCAGTGATTCGTCAATCTTCGGCAATGGGTAGCTGTCTTTGTATGTAAGGTTGTTCAATCGTCTGTAATCGACACATAATCTAGTGGTCCCGTCCTTCTTCTTCACCAATACTATTGGCGATGATCACGGTCCCCTACAAGGTTCTATTATCTGTTGATCCAACATCTTTTGCACCTCAGCCTTCACCTCATCTCGTTTGGCGATAGGTAGTCTTCTCGTTGGCTGCTTGATGGGTGCGGCGTCTCCAGTGTTCATCTTTTGTTTAACTATGGTTGTGCGCCCTAGGTCGACCTTGGATTTTGCAAACGCATGTCTGTGTTTGCTAAGTAACGATCTCATAGACTTTTGTTCCTCCATGGTAAGACCGTCTGTACTCGTTTCCCACAGTCCGTGCAGATACTCCGGCAATTCATTATCTCTTGACGAGCTCCCTTCTGTGATGTCTTCCACGATGGCTGCAATTAGATGGCACGATGCCACTTCTGTGTTTGCCCGTAATTTCTGTTCTTCTCTGGATATGTTCAGTACACGTATGGGTACTATCGGTGAGCTGGGATCTACAATCGTCCTCGCAACTAGCAATCCCTTGAGGGCGGGGTAAGACGTTGGATCCACAATTCCCCGGGTGACATGCGCATTATTTCCTTCTACTCTCGCTGGAACTATCATTTCGGATGCTCCAGGAACTGTTACATCTTCTATTATATGTATGCGGAAGACTGATGGCAAGCTATTTTCCAGCATGCACCGCACGTGCATTCCTTTTATAATCAACACCTGTTGTACTATATCTATTCGACAACTGTAATGGTGCAGAAAGTCGTATCCAATAATAGCTGGAACCTCTATGTCTGCCACCATCATGTCTTGCTCAAATGATCTGCCATTAATCATAAGTGCAAACGTCGCTGTACCTTGCACTTTCACCAATCCTCCATCTGCCATCCTGATATGGTTGCTGGTAGTTTTCAATTTCGGTCTCGATGTCTCTGGTATGGCTTCATATCTGTTTGGATGCAGTACATATAGTGTAGAACCGGTATCAACTAGGCAGTTTACGTCAGTGTCACATATATTCATCAAAACAAATAAACCATCATGATTGGTACCAGGTGTGATGTCCTTGTTCATTATCTCATCATTGGGCCTTTGTCGTCCAACTCTAGCTGAGGAGTGACCCTCCTCCACAGCTAATGGCAGTTTTCCTGGTTCCTACTATTGATAGGTCTGGTCTGGTTTTCCATCCGATTATGTGTATCAAAGACTCTTCTTCTATTATGTGACGGATTCCTCTCATCTCTTTCTCTCTGAAAACAAATATCCACTGTATGTCCGTCTTTATGGCAATACGTGCAATTGCGTCTACCTGTGGTTGCACGTCCAGCCTCCATAGGTTTACTCGCTTTAGATTTCTCCAATTGGCTAATTCGTTGCAATATCTCCTTTAGTATACCCTCTTGACTTCTGCCCAATGCAGGTATCTCACATTGCGCTCTCACTGCTGACTTGCTCGGTTTCATGTCTATCCTTCTCTTGCGGCCATCTTGGAAAGCCTCGAATTCCAAGGCTAGGGACACAGCATCATCTACCGTATTCGGCTTGCCTTGGTGAACTGCCCATTCGAGTTCTGATTCACACAAAGCATCCAAAAATCCTTCTTTTGCCAGCTGCTCCCTGATATTGGAGTTAGCCTGTGGGTATGACATTCTTGTTAATCGCTTTATGTCTTGTGCTAACTCTGTTAATGCTTCCCCATTGTGACGCACTCGGTTCTTCAACTGGGCTCGATGAAGTTCAGCTTGGTTCTCTGGCTCAAATCGTGATGATAAGGCCAGTACTAAGGATCGATAATCACGTCGTTGCTCTGGTCGTAGATCACTGAGTACACCTTGTGCACTACCACGCAGACTGACTGCTAACTCCATGGCCCTAGTTGTTGTATTCCACTGATTTAATTCCGCTACCATCTCGAACGGTACTAAATAATCACGCCTACTGTTACTTCCGTCATAAGCGGCTGGCTGTTTAAACTTCCTCTGTGAGAGAACAATATCGCCATGATTTGAATGCTCTGCCGGGTGTTCTGTTTCGTCGTGGTGAAGGCCCCGGTCATAATTCAGCGCCTCATACCTACTTCGTCCGTCAGGATGTGACACTCGGTAACGGCCGTTAATACGAGTGTCAGAGCTAGAGTGACGAAAGTCTTCATGTGAATTACCATTCCGCCCTACTGGAAACCTAGGTGTTGTGAATAGAAGGTCGTTGACAGTGGCGGTCTCATGACTGTGCTGATCCGATGTACGTGTACTATATGACACAGTCTCATCGTACGGTAAGCTTCTGTCTCGACCATCATGGCAATGTTCTCTTGACTCTGGTAGTGGTAGCTTGGCTACGTCCAATTTATTCCGTAAATTACGGATTTCGCCCTTTAAATCCATGTATTCCTCCCTGCTCAGTTCTACCACCTCCCGGTTTGACGTATCTCCCATGCCGTGATCACTACGTCGTAGCATAACTTCGCCACTAGGCGTAGCTTCGTCATATGTACCGGAAGGTGGGAGTCGTGTTCCGTCATCGATACTGGGTTGATGGTTATTGGCTGAAGATGTCATACTAGTATTGCAATCCATAATCGTCACTGGTTTGGTATCCCACCGCTGCCACCAAATGTAGCGTGTCGGCGGTCAAGGGTGATGCGAACACTACACTGGTTGCAAATACCAAAGAAGTAGTAGTAAATATTGTAGTTGCGCTGCCACCAACAACCAGTGTAGATACTTGCGCTTGACCGCAGATAGGCTCAATATCGTCTCGTATGGTATGACAAATGACAGAGACAGATGTACACGATAAATGATTTATATAGTAACCAATGTGAATGTTGATATACAGGAAACAATCGAATAAAGTCAGTATTCGCTTGACAAGCCTTCTGTTGGTAACTGCCTCGGATGTAAATGACGTCCCGGATAAGGGTCTCCGTTTGCTGGTCAAATAGATGGGCACACGTTGTATGCTTGGGATGACCCCGTCTGTTGATTAAATAGTCCAAACGGCTGGTCACTCAACGGTGGGCGTGTCACAAAGTATCCCCCATCAATGGACGTCGATTTGTTGATGGGTTCAGAAACAAAGGCTGGTATCTTCCAGTGTATGGGACCTGCCGACGGTCTGGTAAGCTACCGGGTTCCACGATCTTCTGGTAGATATTAGCGGTCGAGATCCACTATGTTCTTCTAGATATTCGCGGTGAAAACGCCACAAACCGGGTTACGTATCCCAGTTTGAGTAACGAAAGTATGACGCGCGTTAACGATGGTGATATGGGAATTACAGGTGACCGGAAGATTTCCCAAACGTTTACAGCCCAAATACGTGGTTATAGGAGCAACGTTGTGAGTACATTCTGTAGGACAAGGTGGTGACCTAAGTGATGATCTGTGTTTGAGGATCCCAGGTGAGGATCTCTGGTGAGGAACTGTGTTTGAAGATCTCCGGTGAGGATCTATAGTGAGGATCCCAGGTGAGGATCCCTAGTGAGGAACTGTATTTGAGGATCCCAGGTGAGGAACTGTGTTTGAGGATCCCAGGTGATGAACTGTATTTGAGGATCTCCGGTGAGGATCTATAGTGAGGATCCCAGATGAGGATCCCTAGTGAGGAACTGTATTTGAGGATCCCAGGTGAGGATCTGTGTTTGAGGATCCCATGTGAGGATCTCTGGTGATGAACTGTGTTTGAGGATCCCTAGTGAGGAACTGTGTTTGAGGATCTCCGGTGAGGATCTATAGTGAGGATCTCAGATGAGGATCCTAGTGTGGAACTGTATTTGAGGATCCCATGTGAGGATCTCTGGTGAGGAACTGTGTTTGAGGATCCCTAGTAAGGAACTGTGTTTGAGGATCTCCGATGAGGATCTATAGTGAGGATCTCAGATGAGGATCCCTAGTGTTGAACTGTATTTGAGGATCCCATGTGAGGATCTGTGTTTGAGGATCCCAGGTGAGGATCCCTTGTGAGGAACTGTGTTTGAGGATCTCCGGTGAGGATCTATAGTGAAGATCCCAGGTGAGGATCCCTAGTGAGGAACTGTATTTGAGGATCCCAGGTGAGGAACTGTGTTTGAGGATCCCATGTGATGAACTGTATTTGAGGATCTCCGGTGAGGATCTATAGTGAGCATCCCTAGTGAGGATCTGTGTTTGAGGATCCCAGGTGAGGATCCCTAGTGAGGAACTGTATTTGAGGATCCCAGGTGAGGATCTGTGTTTGAGGATCCCGGGTGAGAATCCCTAGTGAGGAACTGTGTTTGAGGATCTCCGGTGAGGATCTGTGTTGAGGATCCCTAGTGAGGAACTGTATTTGAGGATCCCAGGTGAGGAACTGTATTTGAGGATCCCAGGTGATGAACTGTATTTGAGATGCTGTGTTGCCGCAAATCTCGTGTTTTCCACAAACACTGGTTGTGTGTAGAGGCGTGAATCAACGAATCTAGCCCTGGTCACAATATGGATACTCCGCAAATTCTATAAACGTAGGGAAGGCCATGTTAGTTGCGACAATGCAGTTGATAGAATTCTGTCCTGGTTGTGAACATTCTCACAAAGTCCATCTTTTCATAAACCTAGCAGTTGGACGGACGAATGCATCCACAATAAAGCTCTAATTACTCACGATATGGTCATTGGGCGAGTGTTACCTTTCGAATCAGTGAATTCAGAATATTAAAACAACTGCGAAGTCTCCGAGACGATGTGACAACTTCGACTGTTGGAACACGACTGCTCGATGCGCGTTCAAACCTCACGCGCCTGCAAATGACGTATTTCCCATAATGCCCTGATGACGTCACTCACCATCCAAGATGGTGGACAAGAGAGAAAAATCATTTCCTGTCAAATTTTAGAAACGAATATTATCCAATATTGGCTTCGGAAGACGATGTCAAGCGATAACAATGTAAACAATGTAATTAATAACATATTTACATTATTCCCCGTATGACTAATTAATGTAACTGTCCACCTGTTTTGGATGGCAGAAATCTCCTTCGAAGATACGGTTCGGAAAGACAGTTCCGACGCAAAATCCAACTGCGCATTGGCGCTGTATATGCCACAAAATATAAGGCTAGATTACTGAATCCAGCGTAAATATCAAGTAGATACGTTTTGAGTGTCCCAGACTCCGTATCGATACTTCTTAGTGGATATAAATTGACGAAACCTCACCACACGTCCCGCACGTATTCGAGGTGGGTGGGGTAACATCATAAAATGTAGAAACTGTATGAAGGCACCACGGCCCATGTGGGACATCCCGACTTCAGTGGCGGGCTACTGAGCCTAAATATGTATAGTAGTCGCTAGCCCACCAGCACCCACGCTTACATGGAAGTGGGTGGGGTAGCAACACAAATTGTGGTATCATCACATGATCTGACACCACAATTGAGCAAGGAGAAATAGGTAGATGGACGGGCTGATTGAAGTAACTCGTAGTAGCATATTCATTCTTCATCATCGGTATGCAACCAGTAAAATAAAAGAAACAAAATAACTTCACAAATGGAACTGTCTCTCGACTCGTCACAATATTATCAACTATATTAATAAATTTAGGCTGTATTAAAAGTGTATATATATAGATCAGTAAACATCACATCATAATTGTAAAGTAAACGAGACCATGTTGATGGTCATCTCGAAACTGACAGTCATGGCGAAACTGTATATGATTAACTATTGGGTCTATTAGTTTCAATAAAGTTTAATTAGAAAAATAAATACAGCACATGTAATGTTTAATGTTGAATTGATTACAACAGTGACTACATTAATAAGATATCGTTACCATGTATTGTATTTATTTTGCATCTCATGAACAAGGGTTAATTAAAATTATTATATACCTACCCATGAAATACATAGTTATACGATGTAAATAAAAGTCATATGTTCTCATCGATGAAATAAACAGTCTATAAAACTGCTACTTTCCATGGAGTGGTATATAATAAATAGAATATTCATATTTTTGCAACGCATATGACATATATGTTCATCTCGTGGTGTGAAATGTCCATATCTCACTCGTGCCTAACGGCACTCGTGAACTATGGACATTCCACACCACTCGATGAACATATATGTCATATTCGTTGCACAAATATGAATATCCTCTATTTATTGGCACATGTGAAGACATATGTGGGGTCCCTAATGAAGGAGAAAGCCATGAATATATGCAATTGGCATACCCATGCCATTCATCATGTCATACTACACACTGCCTTGGCCAATGATCGTCATGCTCGCTTAAGTGTGAGAAGGGTGCTCGTTATCAATCGCATTAACTAGACAGTCCAATAGTAACATTATAGTCCAATTAAATAGTCAATCCATTTTGGAAACACTTTGAAACATGTCTTCAATACTCAAAATGATGGACATACATCCGTATTTGTCTTTGAAAATAAACAGAATATGGCACTCTAGTGTTAGTGAAAACTGCAGCTTTATCGTCAATATTATTGAACATCTGATCATTTTGGCGGCGATTTTGAAAATATAACTATAGCATTGTATACCTGGATATGTATATTTTATCAAATAATTTCATGTGTATATCAAACTGCGATAGATGCATGTAATATGTGGATGAAATGGTGTTTATAACACCTCCATAGAGTAAATAATAGAACAAAATAAAAACATTTTGGCGGCCATTTTGCCTTTTCTGATCATTGTGGAAGATATCCCCTATTGTTTGTTGATAACTTCAATCTGGTAATGTGTGCCATAAGTTGTGGTGCTGAAAAAAGTAAGCGCAGGATTATCATAAACACAACGAAACAACAACAACAAAAAAGTTTTTTGGAACAACAAATTTGTAAAGAAGGGTGGTTGAATTATAGGAATTACGAAAACCACATTAGCACTGAGTAGATGGGCTCTGTCGTATAACCTTAGGGCATGCATCGCAGCACAAACAAGGGAAATGTATCTAGTTGGACATGATCAAATGACTCATAATGAAAAAATGCCAGCTAGAATGAAACGGGACACAGAAGACGAAAGAAAAGAGGTTTAGAGTTTTTGCCATAGAATCACCATCACACGTACTTCACAACATTGCTACAGAAGATTTAGCGACTACAGAGATACAACAGTCTCTGCTTAATGCCCAGACATTGGGCCAAGAAAAGCTTTCAATGTTTGTGACAGAAAGACTGACAGATAATGATCAATCAGAGTGTAAATTGAGAGACCCTCTTCACAAGTCAAAAGCGCAAACATTCGCATCACTATATGTAGTTGAGAAATGTACCAAGAGCAAGGAGGCTACAATGAAGGTGGACAGGAACATCCTTCAGCTTCTTATTACTGCCTACCAGGCTGGTAGACAGGTGGACCTTGATAAAATACTTCACCATGAGCTGATGCCAGTACCAGTGCCACTTGCCAACCTGGATGGCAGTCTCAGGACAGGTAACATATCTGCTTTGGCCGACGTTCTAACAAACGGTATAACATGTCCACCAGAGATCACAATTGATGGATCATCGTGTCTTGTCATTGATGGCTAAGCACTCGTTCTTGCACTTGGAAAGCCTGTAGGAGTTCGGAAATTCGATAAACTTGCCAATACATTTATGGAGCATGTCATAAACATAGGAAGAGCCTACAGCAGAATTGATGTTACATTTGATCGCTATAGAGACACTTCGAGGCTGGAGAAAGGCAGAAACGATCTAAGCAGACTTCATAGCCATGCCTGCGAACAAGGCAGATCTAGCATGTTGTCTGTCCAACTACATAGTTGCAAATGCCCCAGCAGACAAAACAATTGTTGTTGCTGGTGGATTTCAGAGTGAGGATGAAGTACAGACATCAATTCAGAGTTGAATGTATATCACATACAAGCCACGCATGAAGAGGCTGATATAAGGATAATTCTGCATTGTATGCATGCCGATGCTGAAAGCATAGTTGTTTCAGCACGAGACACCGATGTATTGATTCTACTAGTCGCGCATTTCCACAAACTGAACTGCCGATACTTATGGATGAGAGCTGGCGTAGCAAAGCGCCGCAAGTATATCCCAGTGCACGATATCAGGCAAAAGTTATCACTTTGTGAACCAGATTTGGGAACCAGATTTGGAACCACTTCTCCACTTTCATGCTATAACAGGTTGTGATACTGTTTCATATATATCTACTCACGGTAAGAGTACTGCATGGAAAGTGTTCACCACAGACAATCACCTTCTAACTGACCTAGGAAAAGGCGAACTGAATGACCAGACAATTCGCTCTGTAGAACAATATGTTTGCAAGTTGTATAATGAACCAGACGCAAGTTGCTGTTATGAGGCCCGTGTAAAACTAGTTTATAAATCCAAATCACCAGAGGTATTACCCCCCACATCTGATGCAGTAAAGTTCCGCATTCAGCATGCACATTATCAAAGCATGGTATGGAGGCAAGCAGTCAATCCAAGGCCTGTACTACCATCGCCTCGATGTAGGTCTATTCGCGACTCTAGAAATTACAAAGTTCATGATACCTTTAAACACCATCTTAGTTCTGCTTGTCTGGGGCATCTTGATCACGTGACCTCCACTGTCAGTCCACTACATGTATATTGACATGTTTCACTTGTAGTTGGGCAGTTTCGTGAACAAATTGCGCACTTTTTGTTACAAGCATGAAACTTGGCACAGTTATAGAAATGTATAAACTGAACATTTTAAGACATAGACCCACTTGAAAAAATCAAGATGGCCGCCATTTTCAAGATGGCCACCATTTTGTACACGATAAATTTTGATAAACACTTTATGAAGCCAATTTGTCGATAAGTTCCTTGAAAATGCATCATATGGTCTGAAATATTTCGAAAATTGAAGTCGGAATGATATATTTCTTGTATATGTCAAATTTGCGGCCATTTTCAAGATGGCCGCCATAATCGAAGTAAAATACAATACATTCATTACTGAACAAATAATTGTACCAAATTATTTGAACATCCTTGATTTAGGATAGTACGCTTTGTTACTGTTATGACTATATGAGACAGTGTATACATATATATATATATATCAATCAATCAATATGGCCGCCATTTTATAAGATGGCCGCGACTTCCAACGTATTTGCACACATTTAGTATTGATGTATTTGGCAACACTGTTACGGTCCTTCATACAACAGAGAGAAAAACATGTTGAAAAAGTGCTCTTAAATCTGACATAATCTATCTTTCATGTATTAGGTATTGTGATGCGTTTGTGTCATTAAGTATGACAATATTGGTGTTCTATTGGTGATCTATGTTGGTCATATTCGGCAATTATCGTGGATCTCTCAATCGAGTCCTTGTCTTGATCGACACGTTACATGAATACCATTATGGCTACTTGTATGATTATTCACGCTCACAGTCGCCACAACATTTGCACATTGCAGTGCATTTCATACATGCTTTGACACATTTACAGTGACCAGCGCATCTTCTCACCGATTGACAGCCATATCTGATGAGATGCTGGCATACCTTTGACGCTTCAGGGAGGGTGGTCCATAGTGGTTCCCATGTTTGAGCCGTCGATCTTTTCCATCCCCAGTTAGCTGGTGATGGGATGACTTGACGTGGAATTAGTGCCTGTCCCCAACAGTGATCCGCCTGGTAGGCCACTCGTTTGGTATGCTGAAAAAGCGCGGCGGAAGTTGGTGGAATAGCATCGATAGACCTTCCTTTCCTGGTGAACAAGTCTTTACGTGCCTCATTCACTGTCTGACATGTACTTGTCCTGTCATACATGACAACAACAAACCGCTCAATGAATGGCATATTCAACTTGACCGTGGCAGCAGTCGGTGCGTTACTCAGCGCGATGAAAGAGTGGGTGATACTTTCATCAATCCTCCATGTCTGCCATGCAGTAGTCTTTCCTCGTCCAGCAAATGAGGAAGTTTGGTCACACCCGGTAAATGCGTGGAATACTGGAAGACCTTTGCATTTGTCAGAACCCAATGCATCCGCGATGGCATGGATTGGCATATATATCGAAAGTGTTTGCCAACTCCAAACGCTACCCAGAGTTGAGCGACGTTCAACTGTCGAAAAAGGCCAACGGATATAACAATGACATCCGTGTCGACAGTACGAATCATCAGCCGGCTGTATCCATGTCGTCCGCATTCAGCTGCATGCGCTGGAAGTCGCGTATCCGCTTCTTCGTGTGTACACGGTGACATCTCTGAGACATCTCTGTCTCTGCTACACATGACGGTATCCCCGTATATTCAGTTTAACTCTTTTCCCTCATAGTCCACACTCGTGGCAACTTCTGCCAGGTAGTTGCATAGTTCCGTCTTATTTTCGTCCAGCTTGCTTTGCTGTGATACTGTGAAGACGAACCTTCGCGTCGGCGTATTGTGCTGTTGAAAAACAACAATTGCGCTGCAGACAGGGTTGCTTGTGAGGCGCGTTCGTTGCTAGACTGGGTTTTAATATTCGGTCCATCAATAATCATCCCAACTAGTGCTGTCAGTGATAATGGAACCGAGTCCAGTTGACTATCACAATCGAATGACCCATTGAATGTGGATTTCATATTAAACATATCTCTGCGAACAATTGACGCTGCTTTCGCGAGAATGACACCGTCATTATCAAAGTCCTAGTTATGTGATGCATTTAGAACAATACCAATCCCCTCGTTGAAGGCAAGCAAAACGTTGCGACCGTGCTTAAGAGCTTCCATGTCTGGAAACTGATCAAGAAGTCTATTTTTGAGGTGCGTTGTTTGTACCCTGGACGATACATTAGCACCTAGCTGACTTAAACGCAACGTATACATCTTGGCCAGCTCCACTAGTTTCAACACGAGTGGTGTGTCACCGCTTTCTGCTCTAGCATCTTCAATATATGCAACTAGCTCGGCAAGTGCAATGCCGTGAAGACGGTTATCTTTGCTTTCTTGATCACCAGTACTTGTATTTTCTGCTCTCCTGTATAGTGAAATGAGACATCTCACATGATATACAGCATCTTGCGCCATCATGTCTCCTGTACTTAGTTTACCTAACAGTACACTATCCTCTAATACATGCGCACATTTCTTGACCCGATTGTGTAAACGAAATATGGACGCTTTCCGAAGATCACCTGATTCCGGCCCTTCACCACAGAAGAAGCACGATATTTCCTTTTCAGCTGATTCTCCGCCGATGCTTGACCGTGTTACCTTTGGAATACTACGCCCAGCTGCATATTGATCATCTGGGCATCTTCTCTTCCTGACTCGCTGCAGCTTTTGACTACTGAATTTATTTGCACGTCTTATGCCACTTCGCTCTCTGCCGAGTTAGTGATGCCAGTAGACCATCAGGTTGTGATAAGCTGGTTACATCAATGTCAATGGTTAAACACCAGAGACTTTTGAACTGCTCGATATTACTTGCTAGCGTTTCATATCCAGCGCCAACACTTTTTCGTAATGTATCTGCAGGACAAACAAAAGCATCACGAGTCGTTTGTTGGCACAACATGCATTGTCCCCAATTTATCAGTCGACGTTTTGCCGGGGGTTTATGTTTATCAACATCAACCATTTCATCGCTCTCGGATGTCTCAGAAGCTACACTGGTGTCTTGATCGACCTCTGCTATTGTCATATGACGTAGGATGCAGTGGTGTTCGATTTACCTTACACATGAGCAATTTGTGAAGGCACTGATACGTATGTGGTACGGAGGGTGGTGTGGTGTGAAATGGTATGTATGAGACACTGGCCACTGTTTTTAATACAATTCCATTTCTCACATGATGTCTATTCTGACATGGTGGCCATCTTGAAAGTACGGATATTTGTGCATTTTATCCAAGCAGATACGTTTTATTTGTCTTCTGGTTTTAACAAACGAGTTTTACGTCTAAATTCATGTATATTATTAAAGACATGACACCAAGTGTGTATGTCGAAATGAGCTACAAGATATCGGCCATTTTGCAAATGGCGGCCATATTTTACTATTCATTGTCAGGGTGGGTTCACATCACATAAGTATCTTAAAAATACACATAAATGCCAAGTTCCATGCTTGTATAACGAAATACTCGATTGTTTTCAAACACATTAACATTACGACTGCTAAATTAGTTATTAGAGGTTGGCCATGTTGAAAATGGCGGCCATTTTGGATTTTTTCAGGTGGGTCTATATGCCAAAATGTTGAGTACCTTAAGCTCTATCAGTGTGCCAAGTTTCATGCTTGTAACACAATATGGCTGGACTATTGCTGAGGTTGTACTCATAGACCGTCAGTCAGAAATGGAAACCCTCCCACCTGTGGGATTTTTGCGGACATATTTTTTCTGAAACTAAATTCAACTAGAAAAAGTCGATGGCGCGCCATCGCAATATACCCACTTTCCCCAAATGCTAAGTCCGAAAGGGGGAAGTAATCCATGATGGAGGGTCGGATAAAAAATCCGAATTCACTTTGCGCATGTGCACATGATAACGAAGCTACATAGCAAATATGAGGCGCGTAGGTATGAAGGTGAAAAAGTTTTTCGAGTTACAAGGAAAAAATGGGAAATTCTGAGTCGGAAAGGGGGAGGTAATCGATGATGGAGGGTCGGATCAAAAATGGGAATTCACTTTGCGCATCTGCACATAACGAAGGTACATACTAAATATCAGGCGCATAGGTATGAAGGTGAAAAAGTTTTTCGAGTTACAAGGAAAAAATGGGAAATTCTGAGTCCGAAAGGGGGAGATAATCCATGATGGAGGGTCGGATGAAAAATCCGAATTCACTTTGCGCATCTGCACATGATAACGAAGCTACATAGCAAATATGAGGCGCGTAGGTATGAAGGTGAAAAAGTTTTTCGAGTTACAAGGAAAAAATGGGAAATTCTGAGTCCGAAAGGGGGAGATAATCCATGATGGAGGGTCGGATGAAAAATCCGAATTCACTTTGCGCATCTGCACATGATAACGAAGCTACATAGCAAATATGAGGCGCGTAGGTATGAAGGTGAAAAGTTTTTCGAGTTACAAGAAACGTGACGGACGTACGGACGGACGTACGGACGGACGCCCGTGACGAAAAAATATACCCATTTTTTTTACAAAAAAAGTGGGTATAATTACAAGTGCTATGCCGTATGTCTGCGCTGTGTTTTCATTGAAAATCGACTGTTTTTCATCATTAGAAACTACTGATATGGTAGTTTGTGTATGTTTTCTGATGTGTTCAAAACTATACAATGAAACAATGTTCAATTAAGTAATATCTGCTCATTCAGATGAAGAATTTTGCACGTTTTGTTACCCCACCCACTGAATGTCAATGGCAAAACACCTACCTTAATAATTCCATAAAAGTATGGTACTTTTGTATTTTCTTCACAT
Source organism: Conchocele bisecta (assembly GCA_029237695.1). Classification (NCBI taxonomy): domain Eukaryota; kingdom Metazoa; phylum Mollusca; class Bivalvia; order Lucinida; family Thyasiridae; genus Conchocele; species Conchocele bisecta. The sequence continues at coordinate 36,120,679 of CM055275.1, forward strand.
CAATGGTACATAGTAGTGTTCATTAGACATGTTAATTGCATATATGCCGATTATCTGATGTCTGCAGTCTATGATACAATGTTAAAAACAAAGAATTGTTCACCTTTCACCACCCGCACATTTTACAATGGGAATGTTACATGTAATTAATTTATTTATGTTATGCACTGTGACTTACTTATACATTGTTTAAATGCATATGTAACTATTTAGGCACTACTGATAGCTATCCGTGCACACTTCAGATACAGTGTGTCCGAGTGTTCGTCCGTCTGTCAGTCCGATTCGAATTTATTTAGTGACGGTATCAACTTCGCTCTATGACTCATTATGCAAATCTCTCTCTGTGTCTAATAATTGTATCAAGGGTAATTGTACTAACTAGTGTTTTCAATATATAGTGAATGCCCATATTCTGATTACATAATGTCTACAGCAGATGATGCAATGTTAAAACAAAGTAGTTTTAACTATATATTCCCCACCCACTGAATTTACAATGACCATTTTACATGTAATAATTGTTCTTCCTTTATACGCTGCCAGATACTTATGAAAGGTTCACATGAACGTGTAACTACTAACACCTGTATATGTGGCTGTCACTGGAGAAATGGGGCTTATTGGTTGTGTGACCAGTGTAGATCCAGATCAGCCTGTGTATCCGCACAGTCTGATCATGATCTGGACTGTTCGCCATTCCATCAGTGAAACACACATCATGCTTCTAACAAACATAATATATCGTTATCAGGGTACTGGAGTGTGCTATTTGAGCAGGAGCCACACTGGTCGAAAATCCCATAAGCCACATTTGTCCAGTCACAGCCATATATTAGGTATCCACACACATTTCAGATACATAATGAATGTCTGTTCGTCTCTCTATATGTCCATTTCATATTTATGAAACCATGACAATTACCATGTTTACTATGTTGTGTATTCCAACATGAACGGCTCTGTTACATATAGGTATTACTCTCAACTGTTTACATGCCTTTACATACCATTAAGTAAAATAAATAAATAAATATAATCATTACTGTCAATAGTATAGGTCGTAGGTACTAATTTGCAAATTGGATATAGAAAATATACATTTTCTGCCATCCAGAATGGATGATTTGTAGCACCTATTACTCCATGTATGACACAGAAAATACTACAAATACAGAACATTAAGACAGCTGTAAATAATACGAGCTAGCTAAGCTGGAGTAAACACGACACATATATTGTTATGCACTTTCAATATGACAGCCAGCAAGTAAATGATTTTTTTTTTGTGTGACATAAACATAAAATTAGGTAGTAGAACCGATGAAACTGAGATATATCCCGGTTCCACATAATGTACACACTATTTATCGTGCATTCCAATAATATCTCCTCAACCTATTCCGAGTCATCAGTAGGAACAGGATTTAAATGTGTAGTTGGCACCTGTACTTATACAATCATGTATATAATAAAACATATGTAACTTGTATGACTACTGAAATACACTATGCGTCGTACGAGAGCATGTGTGTTCAAATGTGTATGACTGTCATCCATTACCAGTGTAAGTTCATACCAGTGCATGCATCATTGCCATTGCCTAATACATGCACGTGTATTGCTTCATTAGTCTTATTTGTGAGGCAACCATGACGATATTGTATTTTGTAAGTGAGGCATTGTAAGTAAATGTTTAAACATGATTTCATAATAGTGACATTTGATAACCTGTAAGGTGGATATACCATTTCATAATTTTCAAGATATTGAAGTCGACGTCGCATAATCTTTCTAAAAACATGCATATGCTCTTCAAATATATCCACTATATTCATATAGCTGCTATGTACGCATACATAAACTATTTTGTCCAATATGTTTAAACATTCGATGTTCTTAATTATATCACATGTGTTATTCTGTTGTGTCAAATTACCAAACAAGAATTCCGCCGAATCAAATATCTCGCCTTGCTCCGCATTGACCTTGACCCTGGGGCATTGACCTTGACCCTGGGGCCCCGAGAATAGTCCTATATTCATCTACATATCATAGTAAGATATGTATAAAGTTTGATGACTGTAGCTGTTGAAGTAATGACCGTAACACGAACACTTAACATTGAATGATGACGACGCCGCCGCCGCCGCCGCCGCCGCCGCCGCCGACGACGACGACGACGACTCAGGAAAAGCAAAACCTTAGTCTCGCTTTCCGCTTTCGCGGGCGAGACAAAAAACAAACAGGATGTAGGTTTGTAATCAACTTGTAATAGTTTTCAATGGTATGTAGCTGCATAACATTCGGATAACAGCATCATTACATATTTCATATATACAAGTACATCGCTTAAATGTAGTATTTGCATTTCATACTGTGCCGAAATAAATATTTGACAAATGTAGCTAAATGTATGTGTGACTTCTGAAAAGATGTATATGTCCTCCAAGCTTATGTATATAAATATATAACAATATATATAAGCCAATATTAGTATGTATGTAGTCTGAAAAAGCCATTCCGTGGTATTCAAACATCAATCTAGTCCAGTTTAAGAAGTATACATCTACAACGTGTAGCCACACACACTCATAGGACCATCAATATACGTTTAAATCCCCATTAATTATAACGCATCTCCATGACATATTATGCAATGTATCAAAATGTTCAACTAAACAATATGGCATAGCCTCTATCGAGACAAATTCAATATTTGATTTTACTATGCATTTGAACTATTGTGTGCATGGCATTCTAACTATTTACGCAAGCGGTAAGGATCAGGTTTGTGGAAGGCGTTTTCTGCCGCATTGTACCACAGTTGTGTATTTTGCTGGCTCTTTGGTGTCGTCGGAATATATATTTCTCTATTTGACAACATTATAATGATAACAACTCTATAATCATGTACCTTGTGTACATTTATTTACTGAATGCAGAATTATATTTACATTATACCTGTTCAGCACATACATACCACATTAGTTTGTAGCTAATAGACACGTCTTTGCCTCCATTTACCCATATGTGACATTAAATACGCATTGCAATCCCTATGATTGTCTTTCAAATGTATTACACCGCTGATGGACAATCATACTCCATTACTGTAGCAACCGGAGACATGTATTCGAGTATATGTCATGGGCTAGCAGAGTTTGGTGTCATCGCACGATGCGGGACCTCCGTGGGCTAAGGGTATTATCAACTATTTGTTAGAAATTTAAGCTGTCTTAAAAGTTTACATGTACATATAGATCCGTAAATATCACATCTCCTAATTGCAAACGCGATCCTGTTGATGGTCATCTTGAAACTGATCGACAGTCATGGTGACACTGTATATGATTAGGTTGTTGGTGTATTAGTTTCAATAATGTTTATTTATAAGAATGAATACAGCACATACAGTGGTTAATGTAGAACTGATTACATATGTATATTTTATCAAATGATTTGATTTGTATACCTCAAACTGGTATGTATACATGTAATAGGTGCATGAAATGCTGTTTAGAACAACGACATACAGTAAAGAGTAGAACAAAACAAGAACATTCTGGTGGCCATTTTGACTGTTCTGCAATTGTGGAAGGATATTACATCACTAGCTCCTGCATTTTCCATTTATTTGTGAGGGAAGCAAAGTATATGTGTTTCATCTTTATGAATGTCTGTATCTGTTCGTAACAGCACACTACTCGCAGAAAAATGTTGTAAAATAGCCTATTTCGGCAGCCATTTTAAAATATATTGCCATTTACGGATGTAATTAAATGCAAGATGTATTCTAAATCATTTTACATTCAATACATTCAAACTGTGACTTAAGCAATTGCAATTTATCCTGTTAATATTGATCAGACTGAAAGTTAACAGTCTTTAATAAAACAATATAATACTGTTCGGCTGCCATCTTGTAAAATGGCCGCCATTTGTTCATCAAGCGGCTTTTTGAGCGCAGAAAACCAGGATAGATAGACAATAGGCTACTGAATCCGAAAATCATACTCACCAAAAATCCCACATTGGGAAGGGGGTGGTTATTGCTGGCTCAATGTCTATTAGTGCTGCATGTCGGTTTTCGTCACAGCTGGCGTCACAGCTGACATACAGTCACGATAAGGACTGCATTGCCCCATCGAACGTCTAGACATATCCTGCATCAACCGGCGATCAGCAGGGTCCTCCGCCCGGTTGCCAGCTGTGTCATTTTATGTCGACGGTGCAGTGACAATAAACCTGGCAACAAATATGCCACAATGATACGTACCGTAGTATAACAACCATGATTTGCCGAGCATAAGCGTGAAATAAAACACACCACCATACAGTAAATGAAATGCATCGTAATTATCGGTGATGGCAGACCCGACCAGCCGTTCCCCAACAAGGACAGAATCAAGTAAGTCAAATGCCCGAAACCCATCCTTCCAAGAAACATCAACGGGCAGGTCAGCCAATTTGCATCATCGTTTGATGCTCATTTGAAAACTAGCGAAATATTCTAATTTAAATAATACATGTTCGCTTCAATATTATGATTGTTGCAAACTTAAAACTCGCAATATAGAAAATTTTACAACTGATAAATCAATATCGACGAAATACTAAGACACACTATAGGATATAACCGCCTTACATTGTTCCCAAATTCTCCGAATATCCGTACAGTCTGGTCCGGATCTGCACTGTTCGCAAACGCAAATACCAAATAATTGCGACGCTCACAACTATTTGACAATATGTACATAGAGAATAGTAGGTTAATGCCGCGAAGGGGACCAAATACCTGGCAAGGCTTAGTAAACGGGATGGGCGAGGCTCTGCTGAGCACATCCCGTTTCCGTGCCGCGCCAGATATTTTTCCTATTCACGGCACTAACCTACTATTCTATTTATCCTGTCAAAATTGCAAATAGCTTTATAATGCCAAAAATAAACCCAGCCGCATCTCCAAATTGTATTGACAGGATATCAAAAATGTCTCACGGCACCGTGTTTCACGGCACATACGCACTGTGTTGACGTGATAAATGCAGTTACGCTGTTAGCCACCATGTGTACACAGCAAAACAGTAACACGTCAGTTTAACCTCGGGTACATGTTCTGCGGTTTTGCTAAGATTTACTACATTGGTGTCCCTATGCACATATATATAGTAAATACATGGTTAGTTCCGTCGAATATAAAATATATTCGGTTAAGCCTTAGACAGCTTTATTGGGGCGAGCTTTAGCGGGGCGAAACCGAATATATGTTATACTCGACGGCACTAATCATGCATTGAATTTATACCGCATTCTAAACTTAATTGTTTCAACGTGCGTGACGTCATGTTTTGACGTCATTCCCTCGCCATACGTCACAAATCTAGCGACGTCATTCAAAATAAAATGGCGGCGCCCACGTTAGGTAGTTTCAGTTTTGTATCCGATTAAGTCTCCGATTTTGTTTGCGATGAGCTTCAATATTGGCAGGTTTTAGACTACAGTTGACATAATAATCATTGCAATCATAATGGACATTTCCATGTCGTTGGTTACGTCGCATCTACTGTAAAAATGGACAAAATTCAGCTGAACCGACAGTGAATTCGATTTTTAAATTCCTGTGGAGACTGACCAATCAGAGGCCACGATTAGGGGTCAAAGGTGAAAAAATAATGGCAAAAACGGCACATCATGTATATTAGGCTACTTCAGGTATATTACTATCTGTTTCATGTTAACCTGCCCAACTTTTACACCTATTTAAACACCCTGAAACTCTTATTTTTTGGCATAAAATCATTTTTCAGCAAAATTTAGCAATGAGCCATCATTTTTATTTTTTTGAAATTCGGTCCTATAATGAAGTAATAGCCATAAATCAAGAATTGAATGCAGGATTGCAATGTTAAAATGTCACGTGGGATCAGATTTTCAACATTTTTCTAGCATCGAACTGATTGCTGGATTTCATCATTAAAAAAAGGCACTAACCTTGTATTTATGAGAGCAAATCTTGCCAGGTTGAAAAATATAGGCATCGAGCCTCCATTTCTCGGTGTTCGTACAAGAATTCCAGAAGAATATGCCGAGAATTTGGTCAAAATACAACATGAAAAGTCATGCAGAGCATGATGTTATTAGCCGATCAAATCAGGGTAAAGTGCATCGAACATATGTAGGTGTCTCTGGTAACATTGTCAATGGTAAACTATTTTCGACCACAGTTCTTTACCCAGCGTTGACATTTTTCTCGATTGTGTGCAGGTTTTGGAAACCCGTTCCCAAATCCATCCAATAAAGTATTTGTCTTCACCGGGTTTCAGGGTTCGTGAATCGCCATAGCAGCAATGTTTTGTTGTCACCATTATGTTGCGAAATATTCCAGCGTAACACCTGTACTGTATGCTCTATTTATCTACAGATTACACTCCGCAATACACAAAGTTGTAGTCACTGTGTATTTGTCCGAATTATGTGGCAGCACTCGAGTGGGCGGAGCTACCGGAGCTAGCGGTTACAGTGCCATCTAAAAATAGACGCAAGCTCCTGCGTATTCAGGCACATGCCCAGATTGGCCTTGATAACGTTGTCACTTGTTTATCCCTTGTTTATCGATTTAAATGGTTTACATCGACTCGAAGCTTACGTTCAACGGCCGCACAAACTCGATTGAACTGCACGCCTTCCAATGATTTAAATACGCAGCGCGTTTTAATAGTCAATTACGTTTTTTGCGCACTGGTCATTTAAAAAGGGGCCCATCCGTGATTTTTTTGCGCCATGTCGGGCGCAAGACAATCAATAATTTGCGGCATTGACAATAATTAAGGGGGATTGCCGCAATCGCGCGTGCTGGATGCATCCCTGCCATCCCCGCATGATACGTACGTAAACAAATCAAAGTTCGCTATGAAGGGCAATTCTTCGTTTTGATTGGTGGAAAATTTTGTGAATATTAACTAGCGTCAAATAACGTGCATACGCGATCGGAGGAGATTTTGAGCAGAGGTCGATTATAAATTCGCGTCCGTAGATTACCGAATAGCGGAGAAAAGGGTTGCTACAAACTTTTTCAGAATACGATGGATGACCAATATATTAGCCGATCTATAAATAGATCGGCTAATAATGATGTCATCATCATCTGCTACAGCTTTCGTATCTATTGACAATGCCAAGCTGAGGCTGACACGCTGTTCCTACCACGCAAAATTAATTGCACTTATCCTCACACATCGACACCGGTGTAAATCTACATTCTCTAATGGTACGACTTGGGAACACCATATATACGTCATTTCCGGCGGAAGTATACAGTCACTTCCTGTGAGCCAGTTTCTTTGCCGGACGAATTTCCGGCGGACAACTTGGTTTACTAAATGCTGATTAGTTGGTGAAGGTCACGAGTTTAATCGAATCAAGTTCGTTAGCATTCACAATTTACAATACATTAGGACGTATCAGCAATAGTATCAGATCGACTTGGAACCTTATGGATGAATGATATTCGCTAAATATATGAAGATTAAATGATTAATTGATATATTTTAATGCAAATTGTTTAAGTTATATGCCAGAAAATGATGTTAATAAACAAATTATTAAGAATTTGTGTTCAGTTCGCAATAATAGTTGTTGTTGTTGTTTACCGGAAGTGATTATTGCAATAGCAGTTTCTTGTTTTATTGTCAACAACTAAAATTCGGTGAAATGAATTTATAAGGCAAAAGCCCATCCATGGCTGTTTATTCGAAATAACTTTGTTATTAGACGGATTTTCTTGAAATAAAAAGTAGGCTCATTTCTAAAAAATAGTTTTACATTGTTTTATATAAAAAAATAAGTAGTTTTTATGGCAATAAATCTTGGGCAGCATTTCGTGGAACAGACAATAGGTTACTTCAGATATAAATAGCATTTATTCAACCCCCTTTATTATGCTACATGGAGCAATGGTTGCGGTATAAATACTATTACCCGGATAACATAGTTTCATGAATTGTCTGAAATACATATTCACCATGATTTGGTTACAAACCGAACCTAGGTCGACAAGTCGTGCATAAGTTTGTCAACTGCTGACGCCATTGACGGAAAATATTGTACATTTTGATTGGCCGATAACCGCGGAAGGCAAGTCGTCAGCTGGTGAGATGACGTCACACGGAATTCCGGATGAACAGTGAGTGTCATGTCACGCGCACTAATTTTTTATACCAGACTACTTTTGTGTAACCCCTTGGCGATTTCGCACCATTTAGTATTTTCTAACCTTTTGACAACTTCCAACAAGGTTTAACCACGCTAAATCATTCGATATTTATTTGCTGTGTTGTCAAACGTTGTATGTTAAACATAATAATGTAGATTTGTTATGCCATATACACTCTTTGTAGAAACTAGTCAAGTGATGCACTAATCTACTTCATAGGCATGTTAATGTATCATTTACATCAGTTTCAAGCATATGCTTTGATTATTTTGTAAGTCGGAGCATGTTTGTCATGTGAGGTGGTTTCAATTATAGCCGCTGAGACTTTGCGCCACCACCAGTGTGGTCACAGGAGATGGAAAAATGAAAGTAGCAGAGAATAGCAAAATGTCTGGTCATTGGTTAGTTTATATAGGAAAAATCAATGGTGGTTGTGGACCACAGATGTCTGTGGTTTTTGCCAGTGGAACAGCGACAAGCTGTTGCATTAGTCACCGGTGCAGCGGTATATATTCCATTGTATTGTACCGCACACCAACTAGTCCACTTCATTTTCCGTGGTAGTGCTGCGAATATTCCGCGATGAAAATCGTACGTATATGTTGGTATGAATATATGCTATGTAAGACACTGTGTCTCAGATATGCTTAACCCTTCGAACCCGAAAGCCCGCTATAGCGGTTTATGCAAACAGTGCAGATCCAGATGAGCCGGCTCATAACCTTGATAACGAACCGTCTCACCAGGAGCTGCATTTTTTGCATGTAATTTTCATATTTTTGAGAAGAACAATACTCCCATTTTCATAACTGGACTAGTCTGAAAACCATTTTGTGACGGTTGGATTGGTTGAAAAATGAACAAATCGAAATCCATTCTAGTTAAGTAGGTGTGAAAGTGTTAAACTTTGACAGTGATGAAACAGAATAGGAAATTCAATAGAGTGGAACCTCTCCAAACCGGATACCCTGGGAGGTCCCAGTGTGTCCGGTTACCTCCCAGGGTGTCCGGTTTGGAGATGTTCCACTGTAAATCAGACATGTTAGCGCTTTATGGCAAATTCTAGTGTTTTGCAATCATGAAAAGTCATTGTAATCAGAGGTACATAACAGCGAAACACATCTAAGTTAAATAGAGGATATTCATATTTTTGCATTGAATATGACATATATGTTCATCGAGTGGCGTGAAATATGGACATTGCACACCACGAGATGAACATATGTCATATTTGTTGCAAAATATGAATATTCTATTTATTATATACCGCTCCATGGAAATTAGCATTTTTTTAGACTGTATACGCTAATGAATGTGTATTTGTAGCTTATTTACGCTGTTTTACTGCCGATGCGAGTTATGAATATAGATAGCGGACGTAGTTGTTTATTTCATCAATGAGAACATATGACTTTTATTTACATCGTATAACTATGTATTTCATGGGTAGGTATATAATCAAATAGTATTATACATCGCCTGGCAAAAACCGGGGAGGAAAACATCGGTGACTGGCAAAAGATAGCTAAAAACTGACAAATAACTACCGTTTGCAACGTGTTCAGTATTATAAACATATTTTGCAATGGGTGGGTTATGAATTTATTTTAATATACATTAAAGGTACATGCCCACTCAATAGACACAACATGTTCTGTATATCAGAGACATCATATGGGACATTTCCTGGCAAAATAAACATTCATTCACCAATTCCCCACGTATTGATTGGCAATATTATACATTTTATATCAGACGTAAATTTACACACTGATATCAGGGGCGATGACCGTGTTTCCTCAAATGATAACGGACATTATTATTTATTCTCTATATTTATTTTTTGGATGCAATGTTCGTACGTTATAATATGTCGAAAATACTATTTGTTCCGGTGACGCATTTAATTTGTATAAATAATTAAAATTATCATGCCACATTTGCATATGAAAATAGCCTGATATCATCGCGCGTCACTATCAGTAAAATAAATATTACTGAATGATTATATCTGTATAGTGGGCACTCGTAATTTTTAGAATTGTTGGAATAGTGACACAATTATACACTTATTTAATTCCTATAAAGAACATGTTGTACCTACTGAGTGGGTATGTACTATGGGCATGTTCACTAGCGTCTAAATGGAACTGTCTTTCGAAATGTGGTATTGTACAATGTATGACTATTTCATAACGGAGGATATATTTTTATTGTTTACCCAGCCCAGTCGCGAAGCTCCGCCCCTAAACGTGTTTCGAATCGCTATACTAGTATGTGCTTGACGGTGTGACACGAAGTGAACGCGTGTGTTGGCGGTAATATGGTTTGCTTCGCGTGAACGGATGACAACACAGCATAAAATCAGTTATAAATATAGCGCTGAACATTTAATGATTAATTTAATACGTATTGGCAAAAGCGTAGCAATATGCGATTAACTGAGATGAAATGTTGTTCTTTCATTGGTCGACACTAGGGTAAACAATACATTATAATTCACATCAATTAATGGTTAAACGAACAGTATTTGTCGCACTTTTACTTCACTCAAGAATAAATAATACATATTTTCCAGCCAAATAATTCTGGCTTATGCATTTGTATTCGTGCACGTATGTGCGGTGATATGGTGTGAAGAATTAAGAACGGTTTGTATTATTATTTGTTGTCAATTACATTATTATGTATGTGTGTTTATTATTATTATTATCAAATCTTTGACACATTTCCTGGTGTTGTTTCTGTATTAACACAGCTCGTGTGCGGTATGTGCATGAGGATGTGATAAATAAGTTATATCACGTTTATCCGCGGATTATCTCCTCGTACATGCAGACGAACCGTGATCTAACTTATACGACATCGTCAGCGTTAGTGTATCGGTGTGTTTACACTCAGCAGCGTGACGTCAAACCGATATACACGCCGGCCTTTCTAACGTTAAAGGTTTCTGCAAAAACCCGGAACCCACTTTTCCGACTGAACATGCACAATTATTCATTATATGACTTGTGAACGTTTAAAGCCTATATTAAAGGTGATTCCGAACTATGGCTGCATTAAATGCAATACCTTAGAACATATTTATTTGAATAGTTGTGTCCATTTCGTCCAATTTGGAGGTTACATGTACAAGGCATACCTATTTTCACAATTTGAATTAGCGGACCAATGTCTATAAATGTATTAAATATATATATGCATATCATTAAGAGAAAACGAAATGTACAGACGGTTCTTTTCTTAATGAGATTTTGTATTATAAGAGATAAAGCAATGGCCGTACTATATAGCCCGATAATTAAAGCCTCAAAATCCAGCTAGGATGGACAGAATCGCAATATTCAGTTTCTCAAATGTTTCCAAGTCTCTAATATTAGTTATTGAAGAAAAACATCTTACCAAAATATACCTTGATGAATATCCTGGAGGAGGAGTCGAACAAACAAAGGAAATTGGCTGCGTGTCTGAAACCTCCCTTGGAAATGATCCAACTAAGAAAATAAGATAAATTTTGAAAATCTTTCCACTGTTTCTGAAATTAGAAAAAGTTACCCCATGTTAAATACCCATAGACATATTTACTCGTCTATGGGGATTTAACATGAAGAATTATCTTTTTCGCAAGAAAATATATTCTGGACCAAAAGGAAGGCTCATTCTTAATTTTTTCATAAACTTTGATATCGATAAAACTATAGTTTTCGCAATGCTTATATAGCCATAACATATGGACAAATTTCGCGAAACAGACAGTAGGTTGTGTTTTTTAATCTTAAAGAAGAAATGCTACATCATTTTTATTTTCTGGTTTATTACATAGAATGATAGCCAATGGTAAACTGAACACAGTGTTGAGAACCGTAAAAGTACCAAGCAAGTACAAAGTTATACAGGTTTAACTTTTAATTAGCCAAACGTATGCATGAAAAACGGCAGAACTTCGATGACGTCAAAGAGGTAATTGCATATATTAAATTTATTTATATAAAATTGAATATATTTTTTTGGAATAATTTGCTTTCATTCATATTTATGAATGAAAGCAAATTATTCCAAAAAGTGGACTTTACTTTAATACACTATTACAATAATGGTAAACTGAACACAATGTTGAGAACCGTAAAAGTACCAAGCAAGTACAAAGTTATACAGGTTTAAATTTTAATTAGCCAAAAATTATACATGAAAAAAAGGCAGGACTTCAATTTCGATCACATCAAAGAGGTAATTGCATATATTAAATACATGTATATTTATATAAAATTGAATATCAATTTGTTCGAATAATTTGTTTTCATTAATTCATATTATTGCACAGTTTAAATACACTATTAAAATAAAAAACCTATACTATTGGTCTGCAATAATAACTGTTATTCAAGTTATAAAACTATTTGTATTGTTAATTAGGCAAAATACCTCTATGTTATAGAGGAAATTACATATTACAACATTATTTATATTAGATTGAGTTTCGAATTTCTTCATACTTTTTTTATTTTTATAATGTTATACCTAAAATACAATGCTAAAAATAACAAACAAAATTTTTTTTTTTTTTTTTTACAAATCGTTTCAATGTTATTAGAAGTTTTTCAGAAGATACGTGTTTTAGTTAGGAACAAAGTTTTCATAAATGATACAATTATTTAAACCTGTATAACTTGTGACTGACGCGGAATATTTGTGTAGGATTTTCGACATTTTGTTTTAAGTACCATTATCTGTCAGTTTCCGTAATAATATTGACAGGTAAAACATGTTGCATTTCTTCTTCAACAGTTAACCGTTCTGTTGAGTTGTTCACTGTGCCTTCCGACGTTGGCTTTCCGGATAGCGCGGGTCATCGATGGCGACTGTGGAGTGGACGGGGCCAACCCAGAAAACGTGAGTTTGTCACCGTTGCCTATGAACCCGGGGCGGGGAGTTTCGCTTCGCATCGTACGATTCACCAACCTTCGTACGGTTCAACAGTTTACGTATTTATATGTCATCATCGTACGACTAAAATGTTCGCAAGTGCAAAATAATGATAGCCTGTAAATTTCAGATTAACACTGTTTTCTGCATATGCAGCCTATGTTCAATAAATTTAGATCCATCAATTAGAATTTCCAGACGATCCTAATTTTGCAGTTGCGAACATTTTAGTCGTACGAAGTTTAGTGAAACGACCACCAGGCTTCAGGAGTGCGCTAGAAGATTTGAACATCCATAACCGCCATAAGCCCGATTTCTCCAGTCATAGCCAAAACTATATATGTATGTCTCCATTAAATGTTTGCCAATGTGACATCATGTACCTTTCAGTGCGCCAATGACGAAGTGTGCGCCGAACCACCACTTTGTGACGCCCCCTGTACGTGGAGATGTACAATCGGAGGTAACGTTATAACACGTATGGTGGCCTATTTCTGCCATCTATCTAACATGATAACGTGACAGTTATGCTTTCTTAATACACCTTATAAATCGTCTTAGCCACATACTTTTCGAGTCAAGATTTGTGATTTTGATGGGAAGTCTTGACGTCAAACGTATGACGTATGACGTGAAGACGACTTACATGTACTAACTGGGCAAGACGTGAATGTGTTAAGCCGTCATATTGTCTTCATTTGACGAGGAAAAAAAAGTAGAAACTAATTAAACAAGATACCAAAATGGGCATGTATTGCTAACCTGAAATTATTATCCCTTTGTAAAGTAAATAAAAAACGGCACATACTGTCTACTATATATACCAAGTTTCCATGAAAATTCGTCTGCAAGTTCATAAAAAAGTCATTCGAATAATTATTCAGGTTGTCACTTTCGTCAGATCGAGTCTCGTCGTTAAGTTCAATTTGATATATGACATGACCATATCTGGTCAAAAAAATAAATTTGACCTCGGTTTGACCACCGGGCCGCGCCCATTTTTGACTCCGGGGTCACCATTTTAACAAATCTGAATGAGCATTGTACCTCAATAATTTCTACCACGTTTTGTCAAAATCGGTTTGTAAGAAGATCTTTTTAAGAATTTGTGCATTTTTCGATGGTGGCCATCTTGGATAAGCGATGACCTACATTTTAACAAATCTGAAAAGGCTTCATGGAAGGACAATGACTTGTGAACTTGGCCATCATCGGCCAAACGGTTTGTGTGAAGAAGACTTTGTAAAGCTCTAATAAAAGGATGACCGTTTGACCTTCCGGCAGCCATCTTGAATAACGAAATCATCAGATGGACAAATAAAATCACCCACGCGATTGTCTCATCGATACCTTCGATTTGGTATAAGACATGACCATATTCTGCCAAAAATAAAATTTGAACTACATTTCACCCCTCCTCCCCACCCCTGGCCCCGCCCATCGTTGACCCCGGGGTCACCAATTTAATAAATTTGAAAGAGCATTGACTATCTCCCATTTCTGCCATGCCATAAATAATTTAATCTGCTTTTCTACGGCGGCCATCTTGGATTAGTGACAACCTACATTTTAACAAATCTGAAAACACCCACGGACCATAACTATGAATTTTGGCCGGCATCGGCCAAGTGATTCGCGAGAAACAATTTTTGCTTTTTTTAGATGGCGGCCATCTTGGATCAGCGACGACCTTCATTTTAACAATTCTGAAATTGCTTTACCCATACATCGTCCCTGTAAAGTTTGACCAACATCGGCCCACTTGTTCGCGAGAAGAAGATATAATAAAAGGATGACCTTAAGACAATTCGGCGGCCATCTTGGATGACGTAATCATCCGATTTTTACTAAAAAAATACACCACATCGACCGTCTCGTCAATACCTTCGATTTGATTATGATTTGACCATATTTGACCCCTATTTGACCCCCGGGCAACGCCCATTTTTGACTCTGGGGTCACAATTTTAACATCTTTGAAAGAGCATTGTACATCGATCGTTCCTACCAAGTTTTGTCGAAATCCGTCCTGCGATTCGTGAGAAGATGTTTTCAGAATTTGTGCTATTTTTAGCCGCGGCCATCTTGGATTGGCGACGACCTCGATTTTAACAAATGTGTTATACCCCTATGTACTATGTGTGTGAACTTTGACCGACATCGGCCTAGCGTTTCCGGAGAAGAAGACGTTTGAAATTGTGGACGGACGACGGACGAAAAGCGGTAACTTGTGAGCTAAAAATCGATGTCTCTAGTGGGTAGTATCACATTTGACCATATTTAATTGTAGGTATCTCTTCCATCTTATCTATCAGTAGTCTTGATCGATCAGTCAGTCGTATTGACAGGATAAATTTGCAGGGCCGTCGGAACCATAGGTGGAATACTAGCACCTAGGACCCAATTAGTGTCTCATTTGAATAACGTTATCGCACCCACCCATTTCCATACACTATACATTACAGCCTTGACAGCTTCGCAAAAATGCCATATTTTCGGGCTCGCTCAAACACCACACATTTCGATTTTTATGCTGACTTATGTCTCTGGCAATCGATAAATGTCCTAGGTCTAATATTTGGGGGTCTAATGCATCAATCTATTGCCAGAGACATAAGTCAGCAGAAAAATCGAAACTTGTGTTTGAGTGTCTATGGCATTTTCACAAACTCTTGTCTACCTTGAAAAGGCTGTACTGTATAGTGTACGGAAATAGATGGGTGGGGTAAGGTTCTTCAAATGAGACAAGTATTGGGTCCTAGGTTCGAGCCTTCCACCTGTGGTCGGAACAGGTCCGGCAGGTCAGGCGATGACAGGACCAATAACTTTGACAAAACTATGACTTTTTTATTGAAATATTTAGAATCCATAGAGAATAGTAGTTTAGAGCCGTGAATGGGGAAACTATATGGCGAGGCTAATGAAACTGGATGGGGCGAGGCTTGCCGAGCCCATCTTGTTTCCGTGTCGAGTCAGATATGTTTTTCCCATTCATGGCACTAACCTACTATTCTATTTATCTCGTAGAAAAATCTAAAACAGAATTTAAACCAACTTAATATAGATCTAGTTAATTCAGCCTTCAAAGGCGACATAAGTTACAACCGAATTGCATCAAACAGCTCGCAACATACATGTAGTTCGATATATTTTTGGTTGTAAAATCCCTTAATCAACAGTCATGACATAGTCCAGTCAGTCTATATCAATTTGTAGCACAACCTTAACACAATTGTAACAGGAACTATTTTAACAGTACATTGCTAAATAATTGTTTAGACTTTAGGAACTTTAATCCTCAAAATATTTACAGAATAATCTTATAATGTTACAACGATTTTGTGTCTAATTCTATTCTTTTCATCGTTTGTGATTCATGGAAATGAAGAAAAAAAGAAGATGGCGGCTTTACGATTTAGTCCTATTTAGAATGACGATCAGCTCAAGCCATGCATCCATAATTAGCAATTAAAACACGTGTACTTCAGACAGGTCAACATATGACTGTTCTGTTGACACGTTATATTTTGTCACCGACAATGTGAGATTACAGCTTCTTTTCAACGAATTATACTCTCAAAATTCACCAGAGGCAGAGCCATCAATTTTCATTCGCGTCAGGTTCTGCAATGATTGCGATCTGTCAAGAATAAAAATCAATTATGAATAACACAAACAACACTTGTGTTCGTTTATTTCCTTACCTGACTGGAATCAGTAGGAACAGCCAATTTTATTTTAAATGACGTAGTAGACTTATTGACGCACTTACAATTATGACGTCAGTCATGTCTGAATGACGCACGGAATGGGTAGAGAGCAAACACCTTTGGCAATTTGGAAATTGCAGGTCGTAATGGAAATTGATTTGGCATCCAGAAAATGGCATGATCTTAATGTAACAATTTTATTTTCCGGCGATAACGTTTTTATTCGCCAAATTTAACGAGGTGTAGGATCACGTGGTTTCACAACCCGATTTTCTTACGTGATGTAATCTGTGACGTCATTTTTACAGTAGATTTGCTTTCAAATTTTCCTAACAAACGGCTTGATTATGATGATATGTAGCGCACCAAAGACGATGGCATGTGTGTTTTATGCGTGCTCTGAAAGTTACAATAACAAAACATCGAGTACCGTTTATGTCTTACGTTCACGTTCTCGTGTTTGTATTTACATTTTCGGTAACCGATGCTTCGTCAAAACGACAGAATTATGAGATTAATGCCGCATATACAATAAAGGGAAACGTACGTGTACCGCATTTGCTGCGGTATATTTCATAATAATATGTAATTCAATTAGAAAGATATTAAAGGAAATCTACTGTAAACACATAAAAAACATAACATCACGCCGTTCGGAAACACGTGATCCCACACCTTGGCACCCACCACTTCCTCCGCGGGACCAATCTCACGAGGCCTCCGAGGGCCCTGTTGTGTAGTCAATGACGACTTATAAGGTATGTGAGACGAATTAGTTATCACGTTATCATGTTATGTAAATGGCAGAATTAGGCCATCATAGCGAGAAGTGTGTGTAAGTTGGGCATATATAGAGAATATTAGTATAGTGTCATGAACGTGAATAAATATCTGTCGAGGCTGAGAAATCAGGATGGGCGAGGCTTGCCGAGCACATCCTGATTTCGAGCCGAGTCAGATATTTATTCACGTTCATGACACTATAATAATAAATATTCTGTTTATCCCGTTAACCACAGTTGTTCAAATGTCTCTAAAAATGCATTTGTGGCCTCATAAGTTTGTCTTCTGAAGCGACAAGATTATCGTGTTACGTCATTCACATAATGACGTAACGTCATACATAATGACGTATCTACTAGACGTGAACGAGAAAAAATACACGTACCTGCTTTTCACGTCTAGTAGCGACATAGTTGACGGGATAAATGTATGTACATGTATGTCCACATGATTTCGGTTTGATTCAGTTTGCATCGGCACTGTGAAATAAAATATCACAGGCACTTTGTGGTAGGGACTACAAAACGCTCTTGACATCATACCATTGATTTGTACTCTGATATTGAATATTTAGAAGGTAGGACATTCGCCATCTTTTCAACGAACTGAAGTGGTGCTAGTGTACCTTGGACCCGGCTCGCTAATTCAGTAATTGTAACGCGCGAGAAGGCCGGGACCCTGCTGCTGGTCCCGGCCTTCGTGCGCGTTGGGTATGATTTAAAGAGGCATCTGTCGTTCATACCACACAGTGCCTGTGTAAAATATATGGATGACGGACACAAGCTCGTGTTGAAATAACGAACATGCCTAAGTCAGCCAATGTTGTGAAAACGATTTACATTTAATTAAGCGTCAATAAATCGCAGTACCGATGACGGCTGAACTTCTGCGATATGGCCTTTAAACAAATGATTTCCGAGATCTGGCAGACGCAAAGTCCGATCAGGGTCTGCACTATTTGTCATTCACACACACTCGGGAACCTTGGTCTCGACCATTACGAGCAATATTCGATATCAGCAACCTTTGTCCGGTATTCTTTATGTGGCAGTTGAAGTTATTATATGGAAATAGATATTACAAAAACCTGTGTGTTTGTTATGTATATTCCCATCCAATATATAACCAATGTCATCTGCCGTAAGCGTACTTATAGTGTAGTCGTACCTGTAATTAGTCAATAATGTAAAACGTATTACTTTTATGTAGCATACTGAACTGTTCAATTTCAGTACTTATCGGCTGCACTATTGTTCTCCTATCACGTGACTAACACTGGAATGCATGTTGTATGCGCACGCAACACAACGCACATTTTCATTCGACGCCATTATCTTCACATCGCCATTGTACATGTAAAATATATTAAAATAACTCTCTGGTAAATATTGTATTTACAGGTAATGTTTCGGTATACTATTGTTTATTGCTGTATTGTCTTGTTTCTAGAGATATGTGCAATATAAATATAAATTTATATTGCAAATATCATTTAGAAATCGGGAACCGTGTATTGACTTGTATTGGCACTTTTTCATTCGACTCCATTCTCTTCACATCGCCATTGTACATGTAAAATATATTAAAATAATTGTCTGGTAAATATTGTATTTACAGTTCTGCCCATTCCACTATTGATATCGCTCCTGATAGAGAACAATCACAAACACTTTACTGGCCTTTTTGGGGAGGTTTCCCAGAGTACAGGGGGAATAAGAGCCAGACTGGCCACATACTTACCCCGCGTTCGTCACCCACTGCCTACTATATTTACCCCGCGTATCCAACCCCATTTATATTGTACTTACCCCGCATACCCCACCAACTTCATACCATACTTACCCCGCGTACCCCACCCAGTTAATACCATACTTACTCTGCATATGACATATGAAGTTGTGTAATCCAGTGATTTAGTACTGGCTTACTCTGCATACCACATAGAAATGAGGATTACCTTATGGTAATTAGTGTAGTAGGTTAGAAAAAAACACACCAAAAACAACAAAAACAACAACAACAACATTGCTACAGTAGCCACAATAGCTACTTATACAGTAGGGGAGTATACTTAGTACATAGCGCTAGTAGTACGTACGGAAACAATAACAACACACATAATGGCGAAAATTGGAGATCGCGAATTGAAAAATCTCAGGGAGGAGATATCCGAGGTGGATCATGAAAACAGACGATGGTTAACAGAAGTAAATCGACTAGAAGCGGAACAAGCACGACTGATGGGGGAGGTACAGGACATAGACAGCAGGATGGAGAAGTTACACCTGTCAACTACCAGTATGGATGAAAGGGAACTGAGAAGAATGAATAGAGATGTGAGACGAGATGCAGCATTGACGACAGAGGAGGTGCTGGTTGGACGTAAACTTCCTGGTGGTGCCAAGAAAATATTTGGTACCACAGGAGCTATGGGTCACCAAAAACCTACCACACAGTCTGGTGTTTCTGGGATTATAAGACCATCCAGCAAACACAGTCATTCTGTCTGTTTGGTTTATACGGGCAAGGCTGTATCATCAGACAGGGGTAATGGTAAACGGTTGTCAACACCATCCATATATCAAGCTCGATCAGAACCACCCATCACTGCTTCTGAGAAAGCAATCAAACCTGGAAACTTCGACAGGATGCAGGGTCCAGTAACGAACAAGTCTTTTAGAGGGCCAACTGATTTCACAGAACAATAGAGTTGGTGTCAAGTCGTTGGATGACTCCATATCTAGCAGGGACAACATGAGTGTGAAATCGCATACACCCATGCATTCCACAGAAAAGAAAACGACACTGGTCGACTGTCATAGTTTTCTCGATAAATGTGAATACCAAGTATTTACTTCAGAGGAAACAAAACCGAAAAGGCCTACATTGCCAGATAATCAGTCACAGGTAGAGAGAACTGTGAAAGAGAAATTATTACTCCAACAGAAGTACACAGAAATGGAGAGGATAGCAATAGATAGAGTGTCGTTACTTAGGAAAAGAGAAAATGAAATGGAAATAGAAAGACAACGGCTAATACAAGAAGAACAAAGCAGATTTCATCAGTTGGAAGCCATCGAGTTTAGATTTGAAAATATGGAGGAAGAGTTGATAAGGGATCGCATGATAGTACAAGAAAAAGAAAACCAGTTAGAGCTTGCACGACAGAGAATGGTAGAAGAGAGTATTCGAACTCGACAGTGACAAGAGAACGAGCTGAGGTATAGCCAGATACAAGAAGAAAGAAGAAGAGAGAGAGAAGGCTGGATGAGATCAAGGTGGAAGAGTGTAGACTGGAGAATAGTCTAAGGGAGAAAGCGATAGTAGAGCAGGAGCAGAGAGATAGACTTCGGAATTCCCATAGGATAGTGCAGATGAGAGAGAAAGAAATTAGGAATATGACAGATAGACTGAGTTACCACGAGACAGAGAGATGTGCACACAATCCTTGCATTGGGAGAAAGAGGTAGACTGGGAAGCTGTGGAACAACCAGAACGAGAGGAGGAAATAAAGAAGAATGAACAGAGGCAGCAAACAGAAATACATGAACATAACATCACCAGTTCTCCCAACCCAGTCCCCGACAAACAGCATGAGAAGATATACCTGAAACCAAAATTGACCACGTTTTCCGGGATGGAGCTCGTCCCAAAGAATGAATGTGGATTTGATATATGGCTTCTAGAGGTAGAATGCTTGATGCGCACATATCCAGACGAGTTAGTCAAACAAGGTATTCGACACTCACTTTGCGAGCTAAGCGAGTGCTTTTGCCTCTAGGCCCTGTAGCCAAAGCCCAAGAGATAATCGATAAAATAGAGAGTATATTTGGAATATTAGGGCATTTGAATAATAAAATGTTTCCTGAACATCACGGACCTCATTTATATAAGGATGCTCCTGCCGGTTCCAGAAAACTGGGTTCCCCTGACGACGCCATTGCATTTGGTGGTATGGACGGAAAAATCCCTAGTTTATAGGCACCGTGTCTCAGATATATTGTCTCCTTACGGTTCATTATTTGTCGCTGCAATAACATGGAAATTACACACAAACCAGTAGCCGATCTCATCAAAATTGGCAAGTATACTTATCTAGCAAAGTATTTTGAGGGAGTAATCATTTATGTTTCCCAAAATGCATTACATGTATTTCATATAGAACTAACCGTTGCATATATTTGATGATTAAAAGTATGCAGAGTTATTGTACTGAATTTATTACATTATCACAGCCAAAATGGCTGTGATTATGTAATACATTCAGTATAATCAAAATTAATAAATTTATCATTAAATTTAAAAATTCTCCCTCGAAGTATACTTTGCTAGATAAGCATACTTTGCAATGTTTGTGAAATATGCTACTGGTTTCACTGCAAAAAAAAGACAAAATGTGAAACAACAGCGGACAAAAATTTACGTTTCTTTCTTTCTGAGGGTTGATGCTGTCACTGTCAATGATACGTACTTTTTGTTTATTTTAAGATATAAATGAATGCGAAGAAGAAAACATTTGCGGTCCCAATTCCCAGTGCGTTAACTTGCCCGGCACGTTCGAGTGTAGCTGCAGTCCAGGGTTTCAATCTGTGAACGGGACTTGTGAAGGTTAGTTAGTTATCTTATATTTAAGGGTAGGAATTGGCTCGGAGACCTTCCAAACCAGGGCCTTTGAGCCCGGAAAATGTACCAAGACAATGGCCGTTGGCCCGTTTTCCTTTCCGAATTTAGTATTGGTTGCAATGCAGTCGAAATGTGCGCTTTAAATTAAGCAGGTTATGAGACGGTTCAATTTAACAAAGCTAATTCATTCTCCTACAGCACTGTGCTAATACCATTGTACTGTAAGCTGTACGGGCCTGTAAATTGAGACACCCACGTGGAAAAGCGTGGCAGGTAGGTGCTTTAATTTGTACTGTTTTCCTTTTAAAGTATAAAAAATCACGAACTAAACGTGGTAATCCAGTGTAAAATGCTGTCTTAAACCTCGGTTGCTCTTGTCAGGGTCCATCTCCCACATGTATTTCAGATAGAACTAACCGATGCATATATTTGATGATTAAAAGTATGCAGAGTTATTATGCTGAATTTATTACATTATCACAGCCAAAATGGCTCTGATAATGTAATAAATTCAGTATAATCAAAATTAATAAATTTATCATTAAATTTAAAAATTCTCCCTCAAAGTATACTTTGCTAGATAAGTATACTTTGCAATGTTGGTGAAATATGCTACTGGTTTCACTGCAAAAAAAAAGATGAAATGTGAAATAAAAGCTGACGATAATTTACGTTTCTTTCTTTCTGAGGGTTGATGCTGTCACTGTCAATGATACGTACTTTTTGTTTATTTTAAGATATAAATGAATGCGAAGAAGAAATCATTTGCGGTCCCAATTCCCAGTGCGTTAACTTTCCCGGCACGTTCGAGTGTAGCTGCAGTCCAGGGTTTCAATCTGTGAACGGGACTTGTGAAGGTTAGTTAGTTATCTTATATTTAAGGGTAGGAATTGGCTCGGAGACCTTCCAAACCAGGGCCTTTGAGCCCGGAAAATGTACCAAGACAATGGCCGTTGGCCTGTTTTCCTTTCCGAATTTAGTATTGGTTGCAATGCAGTCGAAATGTGCGCTTTAAATTAAGCAGGTTATGAGACGGTTCAATTTAACGAAGCTAATTCATTCTCCTACAGCACTGTGCTAATATCACTGTACTGTAAGCTGTACGGGCCTGTAAATTGAGACACCCACGTGGAAAAGCGTGACAGGTAGGTGCTGTCTTAAACCTCGGTTGCTCTTGTCAGGGTCCATCTCCCACTAATATAAGCAGGAACGACCGATAAACGTGAAACTTTTGAAAACGAAGCGAGAGGACGGTCGGTACTGAACTCGCATACGGTCATTTTTGGATGAATTTTGAATATGTCACTTGATATTACATCATTGATTGATACTCTTTCCGAATATGTGCCCTCGTTTCCACACTTTAATTGCAAATATGTAAAAAATGACTTAGAAAAAATCATGGCGCCGGTGAAACACGAAGTTGGCTATACTATATAAGTCTAACAATGTGGATGTTTTTAGCCATATGCACCTCAATGTAGAGAGTTACTGATAATATTGGAAAATCACCGGGGTTTCCCTATCTAATATTATGATTCTGGGACTCTTTCAATAACCAATTACGGATCGCTTGAGGTTTAAATACAAATTAATATTGTTGGATAGTAAATAAAAATATTATTTGTTTGCTTAGTATTATTCTAACAACAACGTTTTCTGTGATGAATATGGTGTGTCGTAGAGTGAAATATATCGGATTTCCCTCAAGTTACGATGTCCAAATTTGTGTCACGTAGACTGTTTACGTCACGCCGACTTCCAGCTATGTAAGCACCGTAAGCTTGACACAGTTATTCGGTTATATATGAAGGAATAAACAACAAACAACACGACCAGAAGACACTGATAATATAAACAGTTATATTTGTGCATTATGTTATTTGTAAAACTCAATGATTTATAAATTTGCAAACGGTGGTACAAATGACATCTTGTTGGCGTCGCTTGGCTGTGATTTGTTAGTAGGGCATTTGAATAATAAAATGTTTGCTGAACATCACGGACCTCATTTATATAAAGGATGCTCCTGCCGGTTCCAGAAAACGGGGTTCCCTTGACGACGCCATTGCATTTGGTGGTATGGACGGAAAAAATCCCTCATTTAAAGGCACCGTGTCTCAGATATATTGTCTCTTTTCGGTTCATTATTTGTCGCTGCAAAAACATGGAAATTGCACACAAACCAGTAGCCGATCTCATCAAAATTGGCAAGTATACTTATCTAGCAAAGTATACTTTCAGGGAGTAATCATTTATTTTTCTCAAAATGCGTTACATGTATTTCAGATAGAACTAACCGATGCATATATTTGATGATTAAAAGTATGCAGAGTTATTATGCTGAATTTATTACATTATCACAGCCAAAATGGCTCTGATAATGTAATAAATTCAGCATAATCAAAATTAATAAATTTATCATTAAATTATTTAAAAATTCTCCTCAAAGTATACTTTGCTAGATAAGTATACTTTGCAATGTTGGTGAAATATGCTACTGGTTTCACTGCACAAAAAAAGATGAAATGTTAAATAAAAGCTAACGATAATTTACGTTTCTTTCTTTCTGAGGGTTGATGCTGTCACTGTCAATGATACGTACTTTTTGTTTATTTTAAGATATAAATGAATGCGAAGAAGAAAACATTTGCGGTCCCAATTCCCAGTGCGTTAACTTTCCCGGCACGTTCGAGTGTAGCTGCAGTCCAGGGTTTCAATCTGTGAACGGGACTTGTGAAGGTTAGTTAGTTATCTTATATTTAAGGGTAGGAATTGGCTCGGAGACCTTCCAAACCAGGGCCTTTGAGCCCGGAAAATGTACCAAGACAATGGCCGTTGGCCCGTTTTCCTTTCCGAATTTAGTATTGGTTGCAATGCAGTCGAAATGTGCGCTTTAAATTAAGCAGGTTATGAGACGGTTCAATTTAACGAAGCTAATTCATTCTCCTACAGCACTGTGCTAATATCACTGTACTGTAAGCTGTACGGGCCTTTAAATTGAGACACCCACGTGGAAAAGCGTGACAGGTAGGTGCTGTCTTAAACCTCGGTTGCTCTTGTCAGGGTCCATCTCCCACTAATATAAGCAGGAACGACCGAATAAAAACGTGAAACTTTTGAAAACGAAAGCGAGAGGACGGTCGGTACTGAACTCGCATAACGGTCATTTTTGGATGAATTTTTGAATATGTCACTTGATATTACATCATTGATTGATACTCTTTCCGAATATGTGCCCTCGTTTCCACACTTTAATTGCAAATATGTAAAAAATGACTTAGAAAAAAAAATCATGGCGCCGGTGAAACACGAAGTTGGCTATGCTATATAAGTCTAACAATGTGGATGTTTTTTAGCCATATGCACCTCAATGTAGAGAGTTACTGATAATATTGGAAAATCACCGGGGTTTCCCTATCTAATATATGATTCCTGGGACTCTTTCAATAACCAATTACGGATCGCTTGAGGATTAAATACAAATTAATATTGTTGGATAGTAAATATAAATAAAAATATTATTTGTTTGCTTAGTAATTATACTAACAACAAAACGTTTTCTGTGATGAATATGTGTGTCGTAGAGTGGAAATAATACGGATTTCCCTCAAGTTACGATGTCCAAATTTGTGTCACGTAGACTGTTTACGTCACGCCGACTTCCAGCTATGTAAGCACCGTAAGCTTGACACAGTTATTCGGTTATATATGAAGGAATAAACAACAACAACACGACCAGAAGACACTGATAATATAAACAGTTATATCTGTGCATTATGTTATTTGTAAAATAAAAACTCAATGATTTATACATTTGCAAACGGTGGTACAAATGACATCTTGTAATACATTTGGCGTCGCTTGGCTGTGATTTGTTAGTAGGGCATTTAAATAATAAAATGTTTGCTGAACATCACGGACCTCATTTATATAAAGGATGCTCCTGCCGGTTCCAGAAAACGGGGTTCCCCTGACGACGCCATTGCATTTGGTGGTATGGACGGAAAAAATCCCTCATTTAAAGGCACCGTGTCTCAGATATATTGTCTCTTTTCGGTTCATTATTTGTCGCTACAAAAACATGGAAATTGCACACAAACCAGTAGCCGATCTCATCAAAATTGGCAAGTATACTTATCTAACAAAGTATACTTTGAGGGAGTAATCATTTATTTTTCCAAAAATGCATTACATGAATTTCATATTGAACTAACCGATGCATATATTTGATGATTAAAAGTATGCAGAGTTATTATGCTGAATTTATTACATTATCGCAGCCAAAATGGCTCTGATAATGTAATAAATTCAGTATAATCAAAATTAATAAAATTATCATTAAATTTAAAAATTCTCCCTCAAAGTATAATTCGCTAGATAAGTATACTTTGCAATGTTGGTGAAATATGCTACTGGTTTCACAGCAAAAAAAGAAGATAAAATGTGAAACAAAAGCTGACGATAATTTACGTTTCTTTCTTTCTGAGGGTTGATGCTGTCACTGTCAATGATACGTACTTTTTGTTTATTTTAAGATATAAATGAATGCGAAGAAGAAAACATTTGCGGTCCCAATTCCCAGTGCGTTAACTTTCCCGGCACGTTCGAGTGTAGCTGCAGTCCAGGGTTTCAATCTGTGAACGACTGAATGTGAAGGTTAGTTAGTTATCTTATATTTAAGGGTAGGAATTGGCTCGCAGACCTTCCAAACCAGGGCCTTTGAGCCCGGAAAATGTACCAAGACAATGGCCGTTGGCCCGTTTTCCTTTCCGAATTTAGTATTGGTTGCAATGCCGTCGAAATGTGCGCTTTAAATTAAGCAGGTTATGAGACGGTTAAATTTAACGAAGCTAATTCATTCTCCTACAGCACTGTGCTAATATCACTGTACTGTAAGCTGTACGGGCCTGTAAATTGAGACACCCACGTGGAAAAGTGTGACAGGTAGGTGCTTTAATTTGTACTGTTTTCCCCTTTAGAACTATCAAAAATAACGAACTAAACGTGGTAATCCAGTGTAAAATGTTGTCTTAAACCTCGGTTGCTCTTGTCAGGGTCCATCTCCCACTAATATAAGCAGGAACGACCGATAAACGTGAAACTTTTGAAAACGAAGCGAGAGGACGGTCGGTACTGAACTCGCATACGGTCATTTTTGGATGAATTTTGAATATGTCACTTGATATTACATCATTGATTGATACTCTTTCCGAATATGTGCCCTCGTTTCCACACTTTAATTGCAAATATGTAAAAAATGACTTAGAAAAGATCATGGCGCCGGTGAAACACGAAGTTGGCTATACTATATAAGTCTAACAATGTGGATGTTTTTAGCCATATGCACCTCAATGTAGAGAGTTACTGATAATATTGGAAAATCACCGGGGTTTCCCTATCTAATATTATGATTCTGGGACTCTTTCAATAACCAATTACGGATCGCTTGAAGTTTAAATACAAATTAATATTGTTGGATAGTAAATAAAAATATTATTTGTTTGCTTAGTATTATTCTAACAACAACGTTTTCTGTGATGAATATGGTGTGTCGTAGAGTGAAATATATCGGATTTCCATCAAGTTACGATGTCCAAATTTGTGTCACGTAGACTGTTTACGTCACGCCGACTTCCAGCTATGTAAGCACCGTAAGCTTGACACAGTTATTCGGTTATATATGAAGGAATAAACAAACAAACAACACGACCAGAAGACACTGATAATATAAACAGTTATATTTGTGCATTATGTTATTTGTAAAACTCAATGATTTATAAATTTGCAAACGGTGGTACAAAATGACATCTTGTTGGCGTCGCTTGGCTGTGATTTGTAGTAGTGGGCATTTGAATAATAAAATGTTTGCTGAACATCACGGACCTCATTTATATAAAGGATGCTCCTGCCGGTTCCAGAAAACGGGGTTCCCCTGACGACGCCATTGCATTTGGTGGTATGGATGGAAAAAATCCCTCATTTAAAGGCACCGTGTCTCAGATATATTGTCTCTTTTCGGTTCATTATTTGTCGCTGCAAAAACATGGAAATTGCACACAAACCAGTAGCCGATCTCATCAAAATTGGCAAGTATACTTATCTAGCAAAGTATACTTTCAGGGAGTAATCATTTATTTTTCCCAAAATGCGTTACATGTATTTCAGATAGAACTAACCGATGCATATATTTGATGATTAAAAGTATGCAGAGTTATTATGCTGAATTTATTACATTATCACAGCCAAAATGGCTCTGATAATGTAATAAATTCAGCATAATCAAAATTAATAAATTTATCATTAAATTTAAAAATTCTCCCTCAAAGTATACTTTGCTAGATAAGTATACTTTGCAATGTTGGTGAAATATGCTACTGGTTTAACTGCAAAAAAAAAGATGAAATGTGAAATAAAAGCTAACGATAATTTACGTTTCTTTCTTTCTGAGGGTTGATGCTGTCACTGTCAATGATACGTATTTTTTGTTTATTTTAAGATATAAATGAATGCGAAGAAGAAAACATTTGCGGTCCCAATTCCCAGTGCGTTAACTTTCCCGGCACGTTCGAGTGTAGCTGCAGTCCAGGGTTTCAATCTGTGAACGGGACTTGTGAAGGTTAGTTAGTTATCTTATATTTAAGGGTAGGAATTGGCTCGCAGACCTTCCAAACCAGGGCCTTTGAGCCCGGAAAATGTACCAAGACAATGGCCGTTGGCCCGTTTTCCTTTCCGAATTTAGTATTGGTTGCAATGCCGTCGAAATGTGCGCTTTAAATTAAGCAGGTTATGAGACGGTTAAATTTAACGAAGCTAATTCATTCTCCTACAGCACTGTGCTAATATCACTGTACTGTAAGCTGTACGGGCCTGTAAATTGAGACACCCACGTGGAAAAGTGTGACAGGTAGGTGCTTTAATTTGTACTGTTTTCCCTTTAGAACTATCAAAAATAAACGAACTAAACGGTGGTAATCCAGTGTAAAATGTTGTCTTAAACTCGGTTGCTCTTGTCAGGGTCCATCTCCCACTAATATAAGCAGGAACGACCGATAACGTGAAACTTTTGAAAACGAAGCGAGAGGACGGTCGGTACTGAACTCGCATACGGTCATTTTTGGATGAATTTTGAATATGTTACTTGATATTACATCATTGATTGATACTCTTTCCGAATATGTGACCTCGTTTCCACACTTTAATTGCAAATATGTAAAACATGACTTAGAAAAAATCATGGCGCCGGTGAAACACGAAGTTGGCTATACTATGTAAGTTTGACAATGTGGATGTTTTTAGCCATATGCACCTCAATGTTGAGAGTTACTGATAATATTGGAAAATCGCCGGGGTGTTTCCTAATCTATGTTATGATTTTGGACTCTTTCAATAACCAATTACGGATCGCATGAAGTTTAAATACAAATCAATATTGTTAGATAGTAAATAAAATTATTACTTGTTTGCTTAGTATTATTCTAACAACAATATTTTCTGTGATGAATATGGTGTGTCGTAGAGTGAAATCTATCGGATTTCCCTCAAGTTACGGTGTCCAAACTTGTATCACGTAGACTGTTTACGTCACGCCGACTTCCAGCTATGTAAGTACCGTAAGCTTGACACAGTTATTCGGTTATATATGAAGGAATAAACAACAAACAACACGACCAGAAGACACTGATAATATAAACAGTTATATCTGTGCCTTATGTTATTTGTAAAACTCAATGATTTATACATTTGCAAACTGTGGTACAAATGACATCTTGTAATACATTTGGCGTCGCTTGGCTGTGATTTGTTAGTAGGGCATTTAAATAATAAAATAAAATTTGCTGAACATCACGGACCTCATTTATATAAGGATGCTCCTGCCGGTTCCAGAAAACGGGGTTCCCCTGATGACGCCATTGCATTTGGTTTGGTGGTATGGACGGAAAAAATCCCTCATTTAAAGGCACCGTGTCTCAGATATATTGTCTCTTTTCGGTTCATTATTTGTCGCTACAAAACATGGAAATTGCACACAAACCAGTAGCCGATCTCATCAAATTGGCAAGTGTACTTATAACAAAGTATACTTTGAGGGAGTAATCATTTATTTTTCCAAAAATGCATTACATGAATTTCATATTGAACTAACCGATGCATATATTTGATGATTAAAAGTATGCAGAGTTATTATGCTGAATTTATTACATTATCGCAGCCAAAATGGCTCTGATAATGTAATAAATTCAGTATAATAAAAATTAATAAAATTATCATTAAATTTAAAAATTCTCCCTCAAAGTATAATTCGCTAGATAAGTATACTTTGCAATGTTGGTGAAATATGCTACTGGTTTCACAGCAAAAAAAAGAAGATAAAATGTGAAACAAAAGCTGACGATAATTTACGTTTCTTTCTTTCTGAGGGTTGATGCTGTCACTGTCAATGATACGTACTTTTTGTTTATTTTAAGATATAAATGAATGCGAAGAAGAAAACATTTGCGGTCCCAATTCCCAGTGCGTTAACTTTCCCGGCACGTTCGAGTGTAGCTGCAGTCCAGGGTTTCAATCTGTGAACGGGACTTGTGAAGGTTAGTTAGTTATCTTATATTTAAGGGTAGGAATTGGCTCGCAGACCTTCCAAACCAGGGCCTTTGAGCCCGGAAAATGTACCAAGACAATGGCCGTTGGCCCGTTTTCCTTTCCGAATTTAGTATTGGTTGCAATGCCGTCGAAATGTGCGCTTTAAATTAAGCAGGTTATGAGACGGTTAAATTTAACGAAGCTAATTCATTCTCCTACAGCACTGTGCTAATATCACTGTACTGTAAGCTGTACGGGCCTGTAAATTGAGACACCCACGTGGAAAAGCGTGACAGGTAGGTGCTTTAATTTGTACTGTTTTCCCCTTTAGAACTATCAAAATAACGATCTAAACGTGGTAATCCAGTGTAAAATGTTGTCTTAAACCTCGGTTGCTCTTGTCAGGGGTCATCTCCCACATAATATAAGCAGGAACGACGAAATTATAAACGTGAAACTTTTGAAAACGAAGCGAGAGGACGGTCGGTACTGAACTCGCATTCGGTCATTTTTGGATGAATTTTGAATATGTCACTTGATATTACATCATTGATTGATACTCTTTCCGAAATATGTGCCCTCGTTTCACACTTTAATTGCCAAATATGTTAAAAAAATGACTTAGAAAAAATCATGGCGCCGGTTGAAACACGAAGTTGGCGTATACTATATAAGTCTAACAATGTGGATGTTTTTAGCCATATGCACCTCAATGTAGAGAGTTACTGATAATATTGGGTTGGAAATCACCCCGGGGTTTCCCTATCTAATATTATGATTCTGGGACTCTTTCAATAACCAATTACGGATCGCTTGAAGTTTAAATACAAATTAATATTGTTGGTAGTATAAATATTATTTGTTTGCTTAGTATTATTCTAACAACAAACGTTTTCTGTGATGAATATGGTGTGTCGTAGAGTGAAATATATCGGATTTCCCTCAAGTTACGATGTCCAAATTTGTGTCACGTAGACTGTTTACGTAACGCCGACTTCCAACTATGTAAGCACCGTAAGCTTGACATAGTTATTCGGTTATATATGAAGGAATAAACAACAAACAACACGACCAGAAGACACTGATAATATAAACAGTTATATCTGTGCATTGTGTTATTTGTAAAACTCATTGATTTATAAATTTGCAAACGGTGGTACAAATGACATCTTGTTGGCGTCGCTTGGCTGTGATTTGTTAGTAGGGCATTTGAATAATAAAATGTTTGCTGAACATCACGGACCTCATTTATATAAAGGATGCTCCTGCCGGTTCCAGAAAACGGGGTTCCCCTGACGACGCCATTGCATTTGGTGGTATGGACGGAAAAAATCCCTCATTTAAAGGCACCGTGTCTCAGATATATTGTCTCTTTTCGGTTCATTATTTGTCGTTGCAAAAACATGGAAATTGCACACAAACCAGTAGCCGATCTCATCAAAATTGGCAAGTATACTTATCTAGCAAAGTATACTTTCAGGGAGTAATCATTTATTTTTCCCAAAATGCGTTACATGTATTTCAGATAGAACTAACCGATGCATATATTTGATGATTAAAAGTATGCAGAGTTATTATGCTGAATTTATTACATTATCACAGCCAAAATGGCTCTGATAATGTAATAAATTCAGCATAATCAAAATTAATAAATTTATCATTAAATTTAAAAATTCTCCCTCAAAGTATACTTTGCTAGATAAGTACACTTTGCAATGTTGGTGAAATATGCTACTGGTTTAACTGCAAAAAAAAAATATGAAATGTGAAATAAAAGCTAACGATTATTTACGTTTCTTTCTTTTCTGAGGGTTGATGCTGTCACTGTCAATGATACGTATTTTTTGTTTATTTTAAGATATAAATGAATGCGAAGAAGAAAACATTTGCGGTCCCAATTCCCAGTGCGTTAACTTTCCCGGCACGTTCGAGTGTAGCTGCAGTCCAGGGTTTCAATCTGTGAACGGGACTTGTGAAGGTTAGTTAGTTATCTTATATTTAAGGGTAGGAATTGGCTCGGAGACCTTCCAAACCAGGGCCTTTGAGCCCGGAAAATGTACCAAGACAAAGGCCGTTGGCCCGTTTTCCTTTCCGAATTTAGTATTGGTTGCAATGCAGTCGAAATGTGCGCTTTAAATTAAGCAGGTTATGAGACGGTTCAATTTAACGTAAGCTAATTCATTTCTCCTACAGCACTTCTGCTAATTCATCCTGTACTGTAAGCTGTTACGGGCCTTGTAACAAATTGAGACACCACGTGGGGAAAAACGCGTGACAGGTAGGTGCTGTCTTAAACCTCGGTTTGCTCTTGTCAGGGTCACCATTCTCCCACTAACATAAGCAGGAACTGACCGATAAAAAAAAAAAATAAAAAAACCCGTCGAAACTGAAAACTTTGAAAAACGAAGCGAGGAGGGACGGTCGGTACTGAACTCGCAATTACGGTTTTCATTTTTGGAATGAAATTTTTGAATTATTCACTTGATTATTACATCATTGATTGGATACTCTTTCCGTATATTAGCTTGCCCTCGTTTTCCACACTTTAATTGCAGAAATATGTAAAAAATGACTTAGAAAAAAATTCATGGCGCCGGTTGGAAATTGAACACGTAAGTTGGCTATACTATATAATGTCTAACAATGTGGATTGTTTTTAGCCATATTCGCACCTTCAATGTTAGAGATGTTACTGATAAATATTGGAAAATCACCGGGGTTATTTCACCCTATCTAATATTATGTTCTTTTGGGGACTTCTTTCAATTACCAATTACGGATCGCTTGAGGTTTAAATTACAAAAAAATAAATTTATTGTTGGGATAAGTAAATTAAAAATATTATTGTGGTTTGTTTGCTTAGTATTATTTCAAACAACAACGTTTTCCGTGTGATGAATATGGTGTGTCGTAGAGTGAAATATTATCGGGATTTCCCTCAAGTTACGATGTCCTAAATTTGTTTGGGTCACGTAGACTGTTTACGTCACGCCAGACTTCCAGCTATGTAAAGGCACCCGTTAAAAGCTTGACACAGTTATCTTCGGGTTTATATATGAAGGAATCAAACAACAAACAAAACACCGACCAGATGAAGACACTGATAATATAAACAGTTATATCTGGTGGCATTATGTTATTTGTAATAAAACTCAATGATTTATTTTTTAAATTTGCAAAACGGTGGGTAACAAATGACATTTGTAATACATTTGGCGTCGACTTGGCTGTGATTTGTTTAGTAGGGCATTTGAATAATAAAATGTTTGCTGAATCATCACGGACCTCATTTATATAAAGGATGCTTCCTGCCGGTTCCAGAAATAAACGGGGGTTCCCCTGACGGAGCGCCATTGCATTTGGTGGGTATGGACGGAAAAAATTCCCTAATCATTTAAAGGCACCAGTGTCTCAGGATATATTTTGTCACATTTGCGGTTTCATTATTTGGTCGCCTGCAAAAATACAAAAAAATGGAAATTACACACAAAACCAGTAGCCAGATCTCATCAATAAAATTGGCAAAGTATACTTATCTAGCAAAGTATTCTTTGGGTTTTGAGGGTAAGGTATCAGTTTATTTTTCCCCAAAATTGCGATTAACATGGAATTTCATATTTTGAACTAACGATGGCATATATTTGATGATTAAAAGCATGCAGAGTTATTATGCTGAATTTATTACATTTATCACCAGACCAAAATGGCTTCTGATAATGTTAACTAAATTCCAGTATTAATCAAAATTAATAAAATTTATTCATTAAATTTAAACAAAATTTCTCCCTCAAAGTATTACTTCGCTTAAGATAAGTATACTTTTGCAATGTTGGTGAAAATATGCTAACTGGTTTCACTGCACAAAGAAAAGATTAAAATTGTGGAAAACAAAAGGCTTTACGATAATTACGTTTCTTTCTTTCTGAGGGTTGGATGCTGTCACTGTCAATGATACGTACTTTTTGTTTATTTTAAGATATAAATGGAATGCGAAGAAGAAAACATTTGTTTTTCGGTCCCAATTCCAGTTGCCGTTAAACTTTTCACCGGCACCGTTTCGAGTGTAGATGCAGTTCCAGGGTTTCAAATTCTTTGAACGGGACTTGTGACGGTTTTAGATTAGGTTATGTTAAATTTTAAGGGTAGGAATTGGCTCGGGAGACCTTTCCAAACCAGGGCCTTTGAGCCCGGAGGAAACAATGTACCAAGACAATGGCCGTTGGCCTGGTTTTCCTTTCCGAATTTAGTATTGGTTGCAATTGCGTCCGTCGAAACGTGCGCTTTAAATTAAGCAGGTTATGAGACGGTTAAATTTAACGAAGCTAATTCATTCTCCTACAGCACTGTGCTAATATCACTGTAACTGTAAGCTGTACAGGCCTGTAAATTTGAGAACACCCACGTGGAAAAGCGTGACAGGTAGGTGCTTTAATTTGTACTGTTTTCCGTTTAAAACTATCAAAAAAATCACGAACTAAACGTGGTAATCCAGTGTAAAATGCTGTCTTAAACCTCGGTTGCTCTTGTCAGGTCCATCTCCACTAATATAAGCAGGAACGACGAATGATAAACGTGAAAACTTTTGAAAACGAAGCGAGAGGACGGTCGGTACTGAACTCGCATACGGTCATTTTTGGATGAATTTTGAATATGTTACTTGATATTACATCATTGATTGATACTCTTTCCGAATATGTGCCCTCGTTTCCACACTTTCATTGCAAATATGTAAAAAATGACTTAGAAAAAATCATGTCGCCGGTGAAACACGAAGTTGGCTATACTATGTAAGTTTGACAATGTGGATGTTTTTAGCCACACGCACCTCAATGTTGAGAGTTACTGATAATATTGGAAAATCGCCGGGGTTTCCCTATCTAATGTTATGATTTTGGGACTCTTTCAATAACCAATTACGGATCGCTTGAAGTTTAAATACAAATTAATATTGTTGGATAGTAAATAAAAATAGTATTTGTTTGCTTATTATTATTCTAACAACAATATTTTCTGTGATGAATATGGTGTGTGTAGAGTGAAATCTATCGGATTTCCCTCAAGTTACGATGTCCAAATTTCTGTCACGTAGACTGTTTACGTCACGCCGACTTCCAGCTATGTAAGCACCGTAAGCTTGACACAGTTATTCGGGTTTATATATGAAGGAATAAACAACAAAACAACACGACCCAGAAAGACTGATATATAAACAGTTATATATGTGCATTATGTTATTTGTAAAACTCAATGATTTATACATTTGCAAACGGTGGTACAAATGACATCTTGTAATACATTTGACGTCGCTTGGCTGTGATTTGTTAGTAGGGCATTTGAATTATAAAATGTTTGCTGAACATCACGGACCTCATTTATATAAAGGATGCTCCTGCCGGTTCCAGAAAACGGGGTTCCCCTGATGACGCCATTGCAATTGGTGGTATGGACGGAAAAAATCCCTCATTTAAAGGCACCGTGTCTCAGATATATTGTCTCTTTTCGGTTCATTATTTTTCGCTGCAAAAACATGGAAATTGCACACAAACCAGTAGCCGATCTCATCAAAATTGGTAAGTATACTTATGCAGCAAAGTATACTTTGAGGGAGTAATCATTTATTTTTCCAAAAATGCATTACATGAATTTCATATCGAACTAACCGATGCATATATTTGATGATTAAAAGTATGCAGAGTTATTATGCTGAATGTATTACATTATCTCAGCCAAAAGTGGCTCTGATAATGTAATAAATTCAGCATAATCAAAATTAAAACATTTATCATTAAATTTAAAAAATTTCCCTCAAAGTATACTTTGCTAGATAAGTATACTTTGCAATGTTGGTGAAATATGCTATTGGTTTCATTGCAAAAAGAAAAGATAAAATGTGAAACAAAAGCTGACGATAATTTACGTTTCTTTCTTTCGGAGGGTTGATGCTGTCACTATCAATGATACGTACTTTTCGTTTATTTTAAGATATAAATGAATGCGAAGAAGAAAACATATGCGGTCCCAATTCCCAGTGCTATAACTTGCCCGGCACCTACAAGTGTAGCTGCAGTTCAGGGTTTCAATCTGTGAACGGAAATTGTGAAGGTTAGTAAGTTATCTTATATTTAAGGGTAGAAATTGGCTCGCAGACCTTCCAAACCAGGGCCTTTGAGCCCGGAAAATGTACCAAGACAATGGCCGTTGGCCCGTTTTCCTTTCCGAATTTAGTATTGGTTGCAATGCCGTCGAAATGTGCGCTTTAAATTAAGCAGGTTATGAGACGGTTAAATTTAACGAAGCTAATTCATTCTCCTACAGCACTGTGCTAATATCACTGTACTGTAAGCTGTACGGGCCTGTAAATTGAGACACCCACGTGGAAAAGCGTGACAGGTAGGTGCTTTAATTTGTACTGTTTTCCCCTTTAAAACTATCAAAAATCACGAACTAAACGTGATAATCCAGTGTAAAATGCTGTCTTAAACCTCGGTTGCTCTTGTCAGGGTCCATCTCCCACTAATATAAGCAGGAACGACCGATAAACGTGAAACTTTTGAAAACGAAGCGAGAGGACGGTCGGTACTGAACTCGCATACGGTCATTTTTGGATGAATTTTGAATATATCACTTGATATTACATCATTGATTGATACTCTTTCCGAATATGTGCCCTCGTTTCCACACTTTAATTGCAAATATGTAAAAAATGACTCAGACAAAATCATGGCGCCGGTGAAACACGAAGTTGGCTATACTATGTAAGTTTGACAATGTGGATGTTTTTAGCCATATGCACCTCAATGTAGAGAGTTACTGATAATATTGGAAAATCGCCGGGGTTTCCCTATCTAATGTTATGATTTTGGGACTCTTTCAATAACCAATTACGGATCGCTTGAAGTTTAAATACAAATTAATATTGTTAGATAGTAAATAAAAGTATTATTAAATGCTTAGTATTATTCTAGCAACAATATTTTCTGTGATGAATATGGTGTGTCGTAGAGTGAAATCTATCGGATTTCCCTCAAGTTACGATGTCCAAATTTGTGTCAAGTAGACTGTTTACGTCACGCCGACTTCCAGCTATGTAAGCACCGTAAGCTTGACACAGTTATTCGGTTATATATGAAGGAATAAACAACAAACAACACGACCAGAAGACACTGATAATATAAACAGTTATATTTGTGCATTATGTTATTTGTAAAACTCAATGATTTATAAATTTGCAAACGGTGGTACAAATGACATCTTGTTGGCGTCGCTTGGCTGTGATTTGTTAGTAGGGCATTTGAATAATAAAATGTTTGCTGAACATCACGGACCTCATTTATATAAAGGATGCTCCTGCCGGTTCCAGAAAACGGGGTTCCCCTGATGACGCCATTGCATTTGGTGGTATGGACGGAAAAAATCCCTCATTTAAAGGCACCGTGTCTCAGATATATTGTCTCTTTTCGGTTCATTATTTGTCGCTGCAAAAACATGGAAATTGCACACAAACCAGTAGCCGATCTCATCAAAATTGGCAAGTATACTTATCTAGCAAAGTATACTTTCAGGGTAGTAATAATTTATTTTTCCCAAAATGCGTTACATGTATTTTCAGATAGAAACTAACCGATGCATGATATTTGATGATTAAAAGTATGCAGAGTTATTATGCTGAAATTTATTACATTATCACAGCCTAAAATGGCTCTGATAATGTAATAAATTCAGCATAATCAAAAATAATAAATTTATCATTAATTAAATTTAAAAATTCTCCCTCAAAGTATACTTTGCTAGATAAGTATACTTTGCAATGTTGGTGAAAAATATGCTACTGGTTTAACTGCAAAAAAAAAGATGAAATGTGAAATAAAAGCTAACGATAATTTACGTTTCTTTCTTTCTGAGGGTTGATGCTGTCACTGTCAATGATACGTATTTTTTGTTTATTTTAAGATATAAATGAATGCGAAGAAGAAAACATTTGCGGTCCCAATTCCCAGTGCGTTAACTTTCCCGGCACGTTCGAGTGTAGCTGCAGTCCAGGGTTTCAATCTGTGAACGGGACGGGATTGTGAAGGTTAGTTAGTTATCTTATATTTAAGGGTAGGAATTGGCTCGGAGACCTTCCAAACCAGGGCCTTTGAGCCCGGAAAATGTACCAAGACAATGGCCGTTGGCCCGTTTTCCTTTCCGAATTTAGTATTGGTTGCAATGCAGTCGAAATGTGCGCTTTAAATTAAGCAGGTTATGAGACGGTTCAATTTAACGAAGCTAATTCATTCTCCTACAGCACTGTGCTAATATCACTGTACTGTAAGCTGTACGGGCCTGTAAATTGAGACACCCACGTGGAAAAGCGTGACAGGTAGTGGCTGTCTTAAAAACCTCGGTTGCTCTTGTCAGGTCCATTCCTCTCCCACTAATATAGCAGGGGAACGA
This sequence comes from Conchocele bisecta, assembly GCA_029237695.1. Classification (NCBI taxonomy): domain Eukaryota; kingdom Metazoa; phylum Mollusca; class Bivalvia; order Lucinida; family Thyasiridae; genus Conchocele; species Conchocele bisecta. The sequence goes on from CM055275.1 coordinate 36,159,949, forward strand.
CCGATAAACGTGAAACATTTTGAAAAACGAAGCGAGAGGACGGTCGGTATCTGAACTCGCATACGGTCATTTTTGGATGAATTTTTGAATATGTCACTTGATATACATCATTGATTGATACTCTTTCCGAATATGTGCCCTCTTGTTTTCCACACTTTTAAAATTGCAAATATGTAAAAAATGACTTAGAAAAAATCATGGCGCCGTGAAACACGAAGTTGGCTATCTATATAAGTCTAACAATGTGGATGTTTTAAGCCATATGCACCTCAATGTAGAGAGTTACTGATAATATTGGAAAATCACCGGGGTTTCCCTATCTAATAATATATATTCTGGGACTCTTTCAATCAACCAATTACGGATCGCTAGAGGTTTAAATACAAATTAATATTTGTTCGATAGTAAATAAAAATAAAAAATATTATTTGTTTGCTTATTATTATTCAAAAAACAACAACGTTTTCTGTGATGAATAATGGTGTGTCGTAGAGTGAAATATAATCGGATTTCCCTCAAGTTACGATGTCCAAATTTGTGTCACGTAGACTGTTTACTCACGCAACCGACTTCCAGCTATGTAAGCACCGTAAGCTTGACACAGTTATTCGGTTATATATGAAGGAATAAACAAACAACAAAACAACACGACCAGAAGACACTGATAATATAAAACAATTATATCTGTGCATTATGTTATTTGTAAAACAACAATGATTTATTTAAATTTTGCAAAAAACGGTGGTACAAATGACATCATTGTTGGCGTCCGCTTGGCTGTGATTTGTTAGTAGGGCATTTGAATAATAAAATGTTTGCTGAACATCACGGACCTCATTCATATGAAGGATGCTCCTGCCGGTTCCAGAAAACGGGGTTCCCCTGACGACGCCATTGCATTTGGTGGTATGGACGGAAAAAAATCCCTCATTTAAAGGCACCGTGCTCAGATATATTGTCTCTTTTCGGTTCATTATTTGTCGCTGCAAAAACATGGAAATTGCACACAAACCAGTAGCCGATCTCATCAAAATTGGCAAGTATACTTATCTAGCAAAGTATACTTTCAGGGTAGTAATCATTTATTTTTCCCAAAATGCGTTACATGTATTTCAGATAGAACTAACCGATGCATATATTTGATGATTAAAAGTATGCAGAGTTATTATGCTGAATTTATTACATTATCACAGCCAAAAATGGCTGTGATAATGTAATAAATTCAGTATAATCAAAATTAATAAATTTATCATTAAATTTAAAAATTCTCCCTCAAAGTATACTTTGCTAGATAAGTATACTTTGCAATGTTGGTGAAATATGCTACTGGTTTCACTGCAAAAAAAAAGATGAAATGTGAATAAAAGCTAACGTATAATTTACGTTTTCTTTCTTTCTGAGGGTTGATGCTGTCACTGTCAATGATACGTATTTTTGTTTATTTAAGATATAAATGAATGCGAAGAAGAAAACACATTTGCGGTCCCAATTCCCCAGTGCGTTAACTTTCCCGGCACGTTCGAGTGTAGCTGCAGTCCAGGGTTTCAATCTGTTGAAAACGGGACTTGTGAAGGTTAGTTAGTTTATCTTATATTTAAGGGTAGGAATTGGCTCGGAGACCTTCCAAACCAGGGCCTTTGAGCCCGGAAAATGTAACCTAGAAACAAATGGCCGTTGGCCCGTTTTCCCCCTTTCCGAATTTAGTAATTGGTTGCAATGCAGTCGAAATGTTGCGCTTTAAATTAAGCAGGTTATGAGACGGTTTCAATTTTAACGAAGCTAATTCATTCTCCTACAGCACTGTGCTAATATCAGCTGTACTGTAAGCTGTACGGGCCTGTAAATTGTAGACACCCACGTGGAAAAGCGTGGACAGGTAGGTGCTGTCTTAAACCTCGGTTGCTCTTTGTCAGGTCCATCTCCCACTAATATAAGCAGGAACGACCGATAAACGTGAAACTTTTGAAAACGAAGCGAGAGGACGGTCGTACTGAACTCGCATACGGTCATTTTTTATTTTTTGGATGAATTTTGAATATGTTACTTGATATTACATCATTGATTGATACTCTTTTGAATTATGTGCCCTCGTTTCCACACTTTAATTGCAATTATGTTAAAAAATGACTTTAGAAAAAATCATGGCGCGGTGAAACACGAAGTTGGCTATACTAATGTAAGTTTGAAAATGTGGATGTTTTTAGCCATATGCACCTCAATGTTGAGAGTTACTGATAATATTGGAAAATCGCCGGGTTTCCCTATCTAATGTTATGATTTTGGGACTCTTTCAATAACCAATTACGGATCGCTTGAAGTTTAAATACAAATCAATAATTGTTAAGAGTTAAATAAATAAAAGTATTTACTTGTTTATTGCTTAGTATTATTCTAACAACAATATTTTCTGTGATGAATATGGTGTGTCGTAGAAGTGAAATATATCGGAATTTCCCTCAAGTTACGGTGGTCCAAACTTGTATCACGTAGACTGTTTACGTCACGCCGACTTCCAGCTATGTAAGCACCGTAAGCTTGACACAGTTATTCGGTTATTATATGAAGGAATAAACAACAAACATCACGACCAGAAGACACTGATAATAATAAAACAGTTATATCTGTGCATTAATGTTATTTGTAAAACTCAATGATTTATACATTTGCAAACGGTGGTACAAATGACATCTTGTAATACATTTGGCGTCGCTTGGCTGTGATTTGTTTAGTAGGGCATTTAAATAATAAAATGTTTTGCTGAAACATCACGGACCACATTTATATTAAAGGATGCTCCTGCCGGTTCCAGAAATCGGGGTTTCCCCTGATGACGCCATTGCATTTGGTGGTATGGACGGAAAAAATATCCCTCATTTAAAGGCACCGTGTCTCAGATATATTGTCTCTTTTCGGTTCATTATTTGTCGCTGCAAAAACATGGAAATTTCACACAAACCAGTAGCCGATCTCATCAAAATTGGCAAGTATACTTATCTAACAAAGTATACTTTGAGGGAGTAATCATTTATTTTTCCAAAATGCTTTACATGAAGTTTCATATTGAACTAAACCGATGCATATATTTGATGATTAAAAGTATGCAGAGTTATTATGCTGAATTTATTACATTATCGCAGCCAAAATGGCTCTGATAATGTAATAAATTCAGTATAATCAAAATAATAAAATTATCATTAAATGTAAAAATTCTCCCTCAAAGTATACTTCGCTGATAAGTAATACTTTGCAATGTTGGTGAAATATGCTACTCGGTTTCACAGCAAAAAAAAGAATATAAAATGTGAAACAAAAGCTGACGATAATTTTACGTTTCTTTCTTTCTGAGGGTTGATGCTGTCACTGTCAATGATACGTACTATTGTTTATTTTAAGATATAAAAATGATGCGAAGAAGAAAACATTTGCGGTCCCAATTACCCCAGTGCGTTAACTTTCCCGGCACGTTCGAGTGTAGCTGCAGTCCAGGGTTTCATCTGTGAACGGGACTTGTGAAGGTTAGTTAGTTAATCTTATATTTAAGGGTAGGAATTGGCTCGCAGACCTTCCAAACCAGGGCCTTTGAGCCCGGAAAATGTACCAAGACAATGGCCGTTGGCCTGTTTTCCTTTCCCCGAATTTAGTATTGGTTGCAATGCCTTCGAAATGTGCGCTTTAAATTAAGCAGGTTATGAGACGGTTAAATTTAAACGAAGCTAATTCATTTCTCCTACAGCACTGTGCTAATATCACTGTACTGTAAGCTGTACGGGCCTGTAAATTGAGACACCCACGTGGAAAAGTGTGACAGGTAGGTGCTTTAAATTTGTACTGTTTTCCCCTTTAGAACTATCAAAAATAACGAACTAAACGTGGTAATCCAGTGTAAAATGTTGTCTTAAACCTCGGTTGCTCTTGTCAGGGTCCATCTCCCACTAATATAAGCAGGAACGACCGATAAACGTGAAACTTTTGAAAACGAAGCGAGAGGACGGTCGGTACTGAACTCGCATACGGTCATTTTTGGATGAATTTTGAATATGTCACTTGATATTACATCATTGATTGATACTCTTTCCGAATATGTGCCATCGTTTCCACACTTTAATTGCAAATATGTAAAAAATGACTTAGAAAAAATCATGGCACCGGTGAAACACGAAGTTGGCTATACTATGTAAGTTTGACAATGTGGATGTTTTTAGCCATATGCACCTCAATGTTGAGAGTTACTGATAATATTGGAAAATCGCCGGGGTTTCCCTATCTAATGTTATGATTTTGGGACTCTTTCAATAACCAATTACGGATCGCTTGAAGTTTAAATACAAATTAATATTGTTCGATAGTAAATAAAAAGTATTATAAAATTTGCTTAGTATTATTCTAACAACAATATTTTCTGTGATGAATATGGTGTGTCGTAGATGTGAAACTATCGGATTTACCCTCAAGTTACGATGTCCAAATTTGTGTCACGTAGACTGTTTACGTCACGCCGACTTCCAGCTATGTAAGCACCGTAAGCTTGACACAGTTATTCGGTTATATATGAAGGAATAAACAACAAACAACACGACCAGAAGACACTGATAATATCAAACAAAATATCTGTGCATTATGTTATTTGTAAAACTCAATGATTTATAAATTTGCAAACGGTGGTACAAATGACATCTTGTAATACATTTGGCGTCGCTTGGCTGTGATTTGTTAGTAGGGCATTTGAATAATAAAATGTTTGCTGAACATCACGGACCTCATTTATATAAAGGATGCTCCTGCCGGTTCCAGAAAACGGGGTTCCCCTGACGACGCCATTGCATTTGGTGGTATGGACGGAAAAAATCCCTCATTTAAAAGGCACCGTGTCTCAGATATATTGTCACTTTTCGGTTCATTATTTGTCGCTGCAAAAACATGGAAATTACACACAAACCAGTAGCCGATCTCATCAAAATTGGCAAGTATACTTATCTAGCAAAGTATTCTTTGAGGGAGTAATCATTTATTTTTCCCAAAATGCATTACATGAATTTCATATTGAACTAACCGATGCATATATTTGATGATTAAAAGCATGCAGAGTTATTATGCTGAATTTATTACATTATCACAGCCAAAATGGCTCTGATAATGTAATAAATTCAGTATAATCAAAATTAATAAATTTATCATTAAATTTAAAAATTCTCCCTCAAAGTATACTTCGCTAGATAAGTATACTTTGCTATGTTGGTGAAATATGCTACTGGTTTCACTGCACAAAGAAAAGATAAAATGTGAAACAAAAGCTTACGATAATTTACGTTTCTTTCTTTCTGAGGGTTGATGCTGTCACTGTCAATGATACGTACTTTTTGTTTATTTTAAGATATAAATGAATGCGAAGAAGAAAACATTTGCGGTCCCAATTCCCAGTGCGTTAACTTTCCCGGCACGTTCGAGTGTAGCTGCAGTCCAGGGGTTTCAATCTGTGAACGGGACTTGTGAAGGTTAGTTAGTTATCTTATATTTAAGGGTAGGAATTGGCTCGGAGACCTTCCAAACCAGGGCCTTTGAGCCCGGAAAATGTTACCAAGACAATGGCCGTTGGCCTGTTTTTCCTTTCAGAATTTAGTATTGGTTGCAATGCCGTCGAAATGTGCGCTTTAAATTAAGCAGGTTATGAGACGGTTAAATTTAACAAGCTAAATTCATTCTCCTACAGCACTGTGCTAATATCACATGTACTGTAAGCTGTACGGGCCTGTAAATTGAGACACCCACGTGGAAAAGCGTGACAGGTAGGTGCTTTAATTTGTACTGTTTTTATTTTCCCGTTTAAAACTATCAAAAAAATCATCGAACTAAACGTGGTAATCCAGTGTAAAATGCTGTCTTAAACCTCGGTTGCTCTTGTCAGGGTCCATCTCCCACTAATATAAGCAGGAACGACCGATAAACGTGAAACTTTTGAAAACGAAGCGAGAGGACGGTCGGTACTGAACTCGCATACGGTCATTTTTTGGATGAATAATTTTGAATATTGTCACTTGATATTACATCATTGATTGATACTCTTTCCGAATATGTGCCATCGTTTCCACACTTTAATTGCAAATATGTAAAAAATGACTTAGAAAAAATCATGTCGCCGGTGAAACACGAAGTTAGCTATACTATGTAAGTTTGACAATGTGGATGTTTTTAGCCACACGCACCTCAATGTAGAGAGTTACTGATAATATTGGAAAATCGCCGGGGTTTCCCTATCTAATGTTATGATTTTGGGACTCTTTCAATAACCAATTACGGATCGCTTGAAGTTTAAATACAAATTAATATTGTTAGATAGTAAATAAAAGTATTATTAAATGCTTAGTATTATTCTAGCAACAATATTTTCTGTGATGAATATGGTGGTGTCGTAGAGAGTGAAATCTATCGGATTTCCCTCAAGTTACGAGGTCCAAATTTGTGTCAAGTAGACTGTTTACGTCACGCCGACTTCCAGCTATGTAAGCACCGTAAGCTTGACACAGTTAATTCGGTTATATATGAAGGAATAAACAACAAACAACACGACCAGAAGACACTGATAATATAAACAGTTATATCTGTGCATTATGTTATTTGTAAAACTCAATGATTTATACATTTGCAAACGGTGGTACAAATGACATCTTGTAATACATTTGGCGTCGCTTGGCTGTGATTTGTTAGTAGGGCATTTGAATAATAAAATGTTTGCTGAACATCACGGACCTCATTTATATAAAGGATGCTCCTGCCGGTTCCAGAAAACGGGGTTCCCCTGACGACGCCATTGCATTTGGTGGTATGGACGGAAAAAATCCCTCATTTAAAGTCACCGTGTCTCAAATATATTGTCTCTTTTCGGTTCATTATTTGTCGCTGCAAAAACATGGAAATTGCACAGAAACCAGTAGCCGATCTCATCAAAATTAGCAACTATACTTATCTAGCAAAGTATACTTTGAGGGAGTAATCATTTATTTTTCCCAAAATGCATTACATGTATTTCATATAGAACTAACCATTGCATATATTTAATGATTAAAAGTATGCAGAGTTATTATACTGAATTTATTACATTATCACAGCCAAAATGGCTGTGATAATGTAATAAATTCAGTAAATCAATTATAATCATAAATTAAATTTTTCATAAATTTAAAAAATTCTCCCTCAAAAGTATACTTTGCTAGATAAGTATACTTTGCAATGTTGGTGAAATATGCTATTGGTTTCATTGCAAAAAAAAAGACAAAATGTGAAACAACAGCAGACGACAATTTACTTTTCCCTCTTTCTGAGGGTTGATGCTGTCACTGTCAATGATACGTACTTTTCGTTTATTTTAAGATATAAATGAATGCGGAGAAGAAAACATTTGCGGTCCCAATTTCCAGTGCGATAACTTTCCCGGCAAGTTCGAGTGTAGCTGCCTTCCAGAGTTTCAATCTTTTGGCGAGATTTGTGTAGGTTAGTTAGTTATCTTATATTTAAGGGTAGGAATTGGCTCGCAGACCTTCCAAACCAGGGCCTTTGAGCCCGGAAAATGTACCAAGACAATGGCCGTTGGCCCGTTTTCCTTTCCGAATTTAGTATTGGTTGCAATGCCGTCGAAATGTGCGCTTTAAATTAAGCAGGTTATGAGACGGTTAAATTTAACGAAGCTAATTCATTCTCCTACAGCACTGTGCTAATATCACTGTACTTGTAAGCAGTTTAACGGGATCCTGTAAAATTGAAGACACCCACCCCGTGGAAAATCGTGACAGGTAGGTGCTTTAATTTGTACTGTTTTCCCCTTTAAAACTATCAAAAATCACGAACTAAACGTGGTAAGCCAGTGTAAAATGCTGTCTTAAACCTCGGTTGCTCTTGTCAGGGTTCATCTCCCACTAATATAAGCAGGAACGACCGATAAACGTGAAACTTTTGAAAACGAAGCGAGAGGACGGTCGGTACTGAACTCGCATACGGTCATTTTTGGATGAATTTTGAATATGTCACTTGATATTACATCATTGATTAATACCTTTTCCGAATATGTGCCCTCGTTTCCACACTTTAATTGCAAATATGTAAAAAATGACTCCAATGTAGAGAGTTACTGATAATATTGGAAAATCGCCGGGGTTTCCCTATCTAATGTTATGATTCTGGGACTCTTTCAATAACAAATTACGGATCGCTTGAAGTTTAAATACAAATTAATATTGTTGGATAGTAAATAAAAATAGTATTTGTTTGCTTATTATTATTCTAACAACAATATTTTCTGTGATGAATATGGTGTGTCGTAGAGTGAAATCTATCGGATTTCCCTCAAGTTACGGTATCCAAATTTGTGTCACTTGGACTGTTTACGTCACGCCGACTTCCAGCTATGTAAGCACCGTAAGCTTGACACAGTTATTCGGTTATATATGAAGGAAGAAACAACAAAAAACACGACCAGAAGACACTGATAATGTAAAACAGTTATATCTGTGCATTATGTTATTTGCAAAACTCAATGATTTATACATTTGCAAACGGTGGTACAAATGACATATTGTAATACATTTGGCGTCGCTTGGCTGTGATTTGTTAGTAGGGCATTTGAATAATAAAATGTTTGCTGAACATCACGGACTTATTTGTCGCTGCAAAAACATTGAAATTACACACAAACCAGTAGCCGCTCTTCATCAAAATTGGCATGTATTACTTATCTTAGCAAATGTATACTTTGAGAGAGTAATCATTTATTTTTCCCAAAATAAAGCATTACAGTATTTCATATAGAACTGACCGTTGCATATATTTGACGATTAAAAGTATGCAGTGTTATTATGCTGAATTTATTACATTATCACAGCCAAAATGGATGTGATATGTAATAATTCAGTATAATCAAAATGAATAAATAAATATCATTCAAATTTAAAAATTCTCCCTCAAAGTATACTTTGCTAGATAAGTATACTTTGCAATGTTGGTGAAATATCCTACTGGTTTCACTGCAAATAAAAAGACAAAATGTGAAACAACAGCAGACGACAATTTACGTTTCCCTCTTTCTGAGGGTTGATGCTGTCACTGTCAATGATATGTATTTTTTGCTTATTTTAAGATATAAATGAATGCGATGCAGAAACGATTTGCGGTCCCAATTCCCATTGCGAGAAATATCCCCACACCTTCGAGTGTAGCTGCAGTCCAGGGTATAGATATGCGGACGGTACTTGTAAAGGTTAGTTATTTATCTTATATTTAAGGGTAGGAATTGGCTCGCAGACCTTCCAAACCCGGGCCTTTGAGCCCGGAAAATGTGCCAAGCCAATGGCCGTTGGCCCGTTTTCCTTTCCTAATTTATTATTGGTTGCATTGCCGTTGAAATGTGTGCTTTAAATTACGCAGGTTATGAGACGTTACAATTAACAAAGCTAATACATTTCTCCTACTGCACTGTCCTTAATATCACTGTACTGTAAGTTGTACGGGCCGGTAAATTGGGACACCCACATGGAAAAGCGTACTAAACGTGGTAATCCAGTGTAAAAATGCCGTCTTAAACATCGTTTGCTCTTGTCAGGGTCCATCTCCCACTAAATATAAGCAGGAACGACCGAAAATATGTGAACATTTTTGAAAACGAAGCGAGAAGACGGTCGGTACTGAACTCATTTCTGGATGAATTTTGACTCTGTCACTTGATATTACATCATTGATTGATGCTCGTTCCGAATATGTGCCCTCGTTTCCACACAAAAAAAATTACTTAGAACAAGAATTCCGCGGAATCAAATGTCTCGCCTTGTTCCGCCTTGACGTTGACTCTGGGGCCTTGACCTTGACCCTGGGCCCCCGAGAATAGTCCTATATTCATCTGCATATCATTGTAAAGGTATGTATAAAGTTGATGACTGTAGCTGATAAGGTGTTGAAGTAATGACCGTAACACGAAAACTTAACATTGAATGATGATGACGACGACGACGACGACTCCGGAAAAGCAAAACCTTTGTCTCGCTTTCCGCTTTCGCGGGCGAGACAAAAAATCTTGGCGCTCCAGGTGTTATTACAAGTGTGTCATAACACATTTATGAAATGGGTTAAAACACGGCATAACAAGGACTTCCTGTGATAATTCGAAAATGGATGCCACTTAGCTGATAGTAGTAAACTAATTACTTGATGAAGGTCCTAGGCTGAATTGTTAGAACAGTGAAGTTGGTTCATGTGTTGGTTGGTCTGGTAACCCATTTCATACTTAGGATACGTCTTTATGTTTTCGGAAAATCATAAATATTTCCTTCTATGCGCTCAGAAGTATATGTCACGACCACCAGTTGAACCGTCTCGTCGAGACGGTTCAAATGAGTGATCACAACATATACTTTCATTGAGAAATAACAAAAATAAAAGTATATGTATAATGTGATTGCGGTTGAATTTCTATACACTCATATTCAGTCAATCAAGCACTCAGTAAATCGACCAATCATTCAACGATTCAGTCAGTTAATCAATCAATCCACCCAAAAATCCTCAATATATCCAACTTTTCGCGTCCACCTTACCTGGAAAAAATCCATAATGACCACATGGTCAATTTCAGCTGACCAATACGTGATGGTTAGTCGGCAATTTCCGTGATATCGGCTTTTTCCGTAATCTCGGAAATCTACAGGTGTCACGTGATGTATGCAATTTTATCGATATGTAAATCGATATTCCATGTACATGTAGTGTGGCGAGTCCACGATTGACCACTGTGATATTCGAATTAACGTGCTAGGTTAACATGTATCTCACTTCCAGAACATGTTTATTTTATTGAAAATGACATTTATGACCACGTGAAAATGATTTCCAAAGTTAAATATGGTTTTCGTAAATGACATCACAAATATTTTATACCAAATGTGGAATTAAATATACTTTCTTTGTACAAATAAAGTTCAAGGAAGTTTAGTTTGCAGTAAATATTTCGCGATGATTCTGCTTAATTCCCTGTAAATAAAAACAACACATTTCCTTTTATTGACAATTTTATAATGTGTGACACTTTCACCAATACTAGTTTCGATAATCGGTGGAAATCTCGTTAATAGTGACGTGAAATCAAGAGAAAACATACAACGATACAAATAGTTACAGCAAGCGTAAGTAATTTTGTAAACTAACGTAGTCTGACCAAGATTTATAATTCCCGTGTATGTAAAAAGGGAATTACTTTAATTGTTTCTAACCATATGAAATAAAGATGAAATTATATTAAGTATTGCAAGTTGAAATTATGTCAAAGATAATCAAATAAGACAAAGAATATGCTGAAATTACAAATCAGTAGAACATGTTTGCCGTACTGCAAATTTAAGAGAACACTTTGTATTAGGGTCTCATAATTTAACGTTGCACAAATCTGGTAATAAAACAGAGCAATATATTCCAGTTTAGCATTATCATCCTTATGAACGTGAATTGCACTATTATCAATGTAATTACAAAGTTATTCACACAAATAACATTAATAGTATGTCAGTTGCTATAGGTGTATACTATGATCAAACTGCGCTGATGTAGACCTTAAATGCGTGTATGCTATTTTCTAATCGATTTTTAAAATGTGTACGTGTATGAGTCTGATCGAGGCTTATTCTGTTAAGTAATCATTATGTAGCCTGCACTATAGGTAAATAATTACAGATGACCGATGTACTCGTTATATATATTCTCAGACTTAATATTTTGGGCAATATACATGTAGCCTAATTCAAGGAGGTTTAATTCCCTGGAAATAGAAACAACACATTTCCATTTATCAGATCAAGCTGCGCATTCTCACATTCTGAACGGGGTCTACCCGGGTTGTACAAATATAGTTCAAGGTTTAGTTTGCAGTAAATAATTCGCGATAATTCTGCTTAATTCCCTGTAAATGAAATCAACACATTTCCATTTATTGACAATTTTATAATTTGTGA